>JAMLFT010000781.1:0-36752 GCA_026544285.1 Pachyrhizus erosus | reverse complement strand
ATTTAATGTTCTAAAATTCATTTTTAATTCCTAAAATTATATTATGATTTTATTCTAATTTATTCTTTTCTTCTTTTATTTTTATTAAAACATTATGAATTAATTTCTATTTGAAAATAAATTTATATCTCCATTTTTATCTTAAATGTTAAATTCTTATTAACTAGATTTTCTTTTCTTTCTCTCTTTCCCTAACAATACTCATTAATTGATATTTTCTTTTTAGAAATTAAATTCCTAATTTCTTAATGAACTAGGCTAGAAGTAGAAAAAGAGTCAAATTTAGAAATATAAATGTTATTATTATATTAAAAATTGGGATGTTACACGTAGGTCCTAAACAAGCCACAAGGACCATTAATGCATTTGCTTCTACTGATCATCAAGCTCAACATGATATGACTCAAGTGCCTAAGAAAGGAATGCTTGAATTAAATACTACCAATGTCATCCTAGCTCAAAACAAAACTCTAACCCAACAAATTGAGGTCCTAACTAAACAAATGTCTAAGTTTCATCAACAATTGCAAGTTATACCAATCAATCTTGGAGAACATCACCAGACAATGACATGTGATTTCTATGGTGGAGACCATCCAAATGGTCATTGTTCAACATTAAGAGGCTATCAGGAAGAGGAAGTTAATTATATGGGAAACCAAGAAGACAAGAAAATTATTCTAGTAATTCTTATTCAAATTCATTTTCATAAGGTTAGAAGAATAATGCAAGTAACAACCATGGATGGAGACAAGAGACATGTTCTTCAAGTAGACAACCACCTAATTAACAACAAGGTCATTACCAACCTATTCATGATAGGACTTCTAAGTTGGAGGAATCTCTAAATCAGTTCATTCAAACTTCATTGGCTAATCAAAAGAACACTAAAGCCTCCATAAAAAATATAGAAGTTTAGGTGGGAGAACTTGCTAAACAGTTGGCTAATTAATAGTGTTCTATTTTCTACTAATACCCAAACTAATCGTAAAGAGTAGTGCAAGTCTATCACTACTAAGAGTGATAAAGATATTGGAAAAGGTATTGGAAATAACTTAGAAATAGAAGTTGTTGAAACGAAGTTAAGGGAGAATGAGAAGAAAGAGTTTGAGGTAGGTGAGAAAAATGAAAGAAAAAGTGAGGAGGATTCAAATAAGAGTGTAAATAGAGAAAAAGAGAGTGAAAAAGAAAAACAAGAAGGTAAAGAAAAGAGAAATTATAAAATGAAGAAAGAAAAGGAAGTTGTGAAGACCCCACCTATGAAGACTTAAATTCATGAAGAAAAAGAATTGTTAACAAAGAAAAGGAGATTTATTGAGGAGGAGACCATAAAGTCAGAAGCTGGATGCAGTGCAATAATTTAGAAGTCTTTACCCTAGAAGTCAAAAGATCTTAGTGGTTTTACCATTCCAGTCACCATTGGTAGTTAGATTATGGGAAAAAAATTCCATGATTTAGGTGACAAAATTAACTTGGTGGCCTTGTCCATGATGAAGAAAATTGGAGATTTGGAAGTCAAACCAATTAGGATGACATTGCAACTAGCTAACATATTAGTGAAGTATCCCCTATGGTGTAGTGGCGGATGTTTTTGTCAAAGTAGATAAATTGATGTTTCTAGTGGATTTTATGGTTATGGATATGGAAGAAGATATGGAAGTTCCTCTAATCCTTGGCAAACAATTCATGAAGACAACCAAGGTGATCATTGACGTAGATGATGGAAAACTTAATTTCAAGATGAAGAGCTCATTTTCAATGTTTTTGAGGCTATGCAACATTCTAGTTATAAAAAAGAATGTTTTAGAATGGATGTCTTGGATGAAGTGTTGTTGACATCTAAGAGACAAGTGCATGCTTCAAACCCTTTGGAGAAGGCATTAGTTGATGCATTTGAGGTTCTAAAAGATGAAGAAGAAAAAGATATTGAAGAGTGCTTGAAGGATCTCAATGTTTCAAAGAAGTTTCCATTACTCAAGCTCCCATTGAAGAATTGAAATATGTTTTCTAGAAGAAAATAGAGAAAAGCTAGTCATCATCAATAATGCTTTAACAAATTCTGAAGAAGAGAAACTGGTATTAAAGTTTTGAAGTAGAACAAGGACGTCATAAGGTGGACATTATCACATCTGAAGGGAATTAGTTCTTCGTGTTGTATGAATAAGATTTTGATGGAACAAGATTTCAAACCTACAGCTCAACCATAAAGGCATCTTAATCCAACCATGAAGGATGTTGTGAAGAAGGAGGTTTTGAAACTATTGGAAACTGACATAATTGACCCTATTTTAGATAGTTCTTGGGTTAGTCCAATTCAAGTGGTTCTAAAGAAAGGTGACATGACAGTCATTATAAATGAATATAATGAATCTACCAAGATTGTCACAAGTTGGAGAAGTGTATTGATTGTAGTAAGTTGAATAAGGCAACCAGACAAGATCATTTTTCATTGCCTTTCATGGATTATATGCTTGAAAAACTAGTAGGACATGCATTTTGTTGCTACTTGGATGGATATTCTATTTATAATCAGATTGTACTAGATCCTAAAGATCAAGAAAAGACAACCTCTGCATGTTCATTTGGTGTATTTGCATATAGGAATGTGCCATTTGGATTGTGTAATGCAGTAGCCACTTGTCAATGATGTATGCTTGCCATATTTTCTTATTTGGTAGAAAAATGCATTAAAGTCTTCATGGATGATTTCTTTGTGTTTTGAACTTCTTTTGAAGATTGCTTGGTGAATCTGGACACTATTTTGAAGTAGTGTATTTACACTAATTTGGTGCTTAACTAAGAGAAATGTCACTTTATGGTGACTAAAGGGATTGCATTAGGGCATAAAATTTTTAGAGGTATAGAAGTGGACAAGGCAAAGGTGGTGCTCATTGAGAAGTTGCCACTACCCACCAACATAAAGGGAATTAGAAGTTTCCTTGGACATGACAGATTCTATTGGCGTTTCATTAAGGATTTTTCGAAGATTGCAAAGTTATTAAACAATATTCTCAATAAGGATATTGCTTTTAAATTTGATTCTTATTACTTAGATTCTTTTGAATTATTGATGCAAAAACTTGTCTCTGCTCTTGTCATCATTGCCCTTAACTGAAATTATGATTTTTAATTGATGTGTGATGCAGGTCACTATGCAGTAAGGGAGATGTTAGGACAAAGAAAACTTAAAATTTTTCATGTCATACACTTTGCCAATAGAGTTTCGAATGAAGCACAAATTAATTATGAAACCGCTAAACAAGAATTGCTAGTCGTAGTGTATGCTCTTGAGAAAGTTAGATCTTATTTGATTGGCTCTAAAGTTATTGTGTATATTGATGATGTTGCAATAAATATTTGTTGACTAAATTAGATGGATTTTAAGATCTATTTGTAGACCTAAATTGTAACGTACCGATAAAATAAGAACTTAAATAAAATAAAATAATTGAAATATTAGTAAATAAAAGAAAAATAACAAATAATGGAAATAGAAATTAGAAAATTTAGTAAAGAGAATTATTCTTTAATAGTATTTATATTTTATTAGTATTAATGTTGATGTTCAGAGTGAGTTAGTTATATTAAAATACTTTTAGATAATTAACAATTAAGTGTAGAGATTATTGATGTAATAAATAGTCATTAATTAACTAATTAAAAACCAATAATAGTTTGAATTATAAGAATTTAAGGAGACTTTTATTTGAAATAATTAGTAAATAAACATAAGTATAAACAAAAGTATAAAATTTTAAGTATAAGAATTTTTGTGAAATTAAAAATATATGTAAAAATACATAAATAATTATTTAAGTTAGAAATAAATATATAAAAGAATATGATCTTACTTGAAGGACTCTTAGAGAGCCTATGGACATTCCTTAGGTATTTATTTTAGTCAACCCTTGCAATACTCTAACCTTAATTATCACACACGTTATTCCATTTTTGTTTACTACCTCCTCCTCCTTTTCACAACCCATCTTCCATTGTTTAGGTACTATTTCAATGCCAAATACTTTGATGATCATGATTCTTTTCATTTCACAATCTCTCAAGTTTATCAAATAATTTCAAAACAAATTTGACTTTTGCCTTTCTGTAGGATTTTTGAGTTCTCAGAATGGATTATCAATTTAGAACCTAGTAGCATTTCTAGTTTATTCCTTTCTTGTTAAAATTTTGTCCCTAGATATATTTAATTATGTTCTTTATTAGAACATATCTCAATAATTTCCTCTATTCCATTAATAGAGGCTAATTCTAAACAAATGTAATTCTCAATTCTATGTCTTTTACAATAAAAAAAAATAAAAATAATTATGAAGAATGACAAATTCAATAAATGAAAACAATGCAATAAATAGAAGAATATAAAGTAAGCATTTTGTTTATTTTCTAACAGTGATAATTTCCCTAGATTCTTATATTACCTAATTAGGGTTTATCAATTCTGATAAATTTGTTGTGATAATTTCTTCCATTTGTTCCCTTAATTAAATTACTTTATTTCCGTTATTTGTATATAAGGGAATTTGAATCATTTTTTAATTTGTTAATCTTATTTTCTCACACTCTTTCTTTTTTTCTTTCTCTCTTTTTCTCTTTTTTCTTTCTCTTTTTAGCTTTTTCTCTCTTTCTCTCTCTCTCCTTCTCTTTCTCCCTTTCTCTCTCCTTTTCTTTCTCTCTCCTTCACTCTTTCTCTTTTTCTTTCTCTCTCTCTCTTTCTTACCATTTATTCTTATTATTTCCAATCTCCTCATTGTCTTCTCTACCCATTAAGAGTTCCTTATTTAGTTTCTTGGTTTGCTGCCAGACTCCATTTTGTCTTCTCCCATTCCTTACTCTTCCTTTGATCATGCCTCTACCTCTTTCCTTTCTTTCTGATTCAAAGAATCATTCTACGCTATGGTTTTCCCCCTCCCTTGAAATCTTCATTCTTTATCCTTTCTCATTAGAATTCAAACAATCTCAACCATTCTCAATTTTGCATCATCAGAGAATTTTTCTTAAACATTTGAAATATATATACAGCAACACAAACCACATAATCATAAATTAAGAACTATATATATGCCAATTTGATTTACAAAAATCAAAATTCCAATTTGAAGATACACGACCTCGATGACAGAATCCAATATCACGAATTAATCATCGTTAATCAAGAAATGAAATTGATACCAATTGGGGATCATAATTTTGAGTTCAAAGGAAGAATTTCAAGATAATTATTTGACAAAAAAAATCGGAATCACGATTGCAATTTAGAATGGTGACCACTCCTACCTGGCGACTTTTGAGGTCTGCAACAAGTCATGGCCGGTGTCCTGAACGTTCTTCCTCACTTATTGATGATATCACAGTGCTTTGGTGGCTCTATGCTCCCTTCTAACGATCCTATGTGAGACGTGTCCAAGAAGGAGGCTTGGTCTGTGATTTGGTCAAAGAAGATGGATGAGGTATGTGTTGAAGGTAGGAAGTTAAATAGAATACTCGAGTTGTTTGCGTCTAGTTGTTGCAAGATTTAGCTTAGGCGGTGCAGCAGAAAATATGCTCGAGGTAGAAGATGGAGTGGGCGTAGCAAGGGATGGGTAAGGGCGACGTGACCCTCTGTAGTTCATCAACCTGGTTGCATACAATTTACATAAAAGGAGAGGTGTGTTTTTAACATCGAAAACATCACAGTTTAGTGGTTAAGACATTGGACCTGTATGTTATGTCCTAGGCTCGAGTTCTTTGTCCGTGCTTTGGGGATTTTTTCCAAGTCTTATTTTCTTGACTTTCGAAACACACCTTATATACATTTATTCTCCCTTTATGAGCATGGATAAGCCTAGCACGGATACACATTTATTCCTTCCCTATTTATTCTATTAATATATGTGCACACTTGGCACACTATAACACCACTAGCATGTGGTCTAGTTGGTGTGCGCGCCTCCTCCCTTCTTTAGGGGTCTGGGATAGAATCCCAGCCCCTTTTTTTTCAGTTTTTATATATTATTATTATTTAATTTCCATTTTCCAGTTTTTAATTATTCTAAAAATTTAATTATGTTTTCTTCTTTACTTTATATATTTTTCTACCAATGCTATTTCCTTTATTTATTTATTTCTAACTTAAATAATTATTTATGTATTTTTACATATATTTTTAATTTCATAAACATTCTTATACTAAAATTTTATACTTCTGTTTATACTTATGTTTATTTACTAATTATTTCAAATAAAAATCTCCTTAAATTCTTGTAATTCAAACTATTATTGGTTTTTAATTAGTTAATTAATAATTATTTATTACATAAATAATCTCTACACATAATTGTTAATTATCTAAAAGTATTTTAATATAACTAACTCACTCTCAACATCAACATTAACACTAATAAATTATAAATACTATTATATAATAATTCTCTTTACTAAAATTTTCTAATATCTATTTTCATTATTGGTTATTTTTCTTTTAATTACTAATATTTCAATTATTTTATTTTATTTAAATTATTATTTTTATAGTACCTTACAATTTAGGTCTACAAATAGATCTTCTTAAAATGATAAGAACCAACCAAACTTTAAAAGTGAGTCACTAGCCTAAGTGAGAGAGGGAGCTCATGCGAAGGGAGGATTTATCAATTTTATCCCAAAAAAACTTATAATAAGGTTGTAGATGTAGGCATGAAGGACTAATGTAACATCTCAAAAATTTGCAATATAATAATAATATATTTTTAGAATTTATCTCCTACCTATTCTTGATTTAAAATTATTTAGGAATCTAATTCTTAAAAAGAAAAATGTGGTCAGGAGAAAAAGAAAGAAACTAGAATTTTAGTTAGTAAGAATTTGAAAATTAAAAAAATAACAAAAATAGTTGAAAATATAAAGAAATTTAATTCATAACAGAATAAAGAAGGAGTAGAAAAGAGAAGAATTAGAATTAGAATCAAAATAAAATTTTTAGAAGTTAAAAATGAAATTTTAAGAATCAAATAAAAATTAAATACATATTTTAGACAAAATAAATTAATTCTTATCAAATAAATGGATTTTTATGAAAAAATTTAATTTAGTGGAAGAAAATATAATTAAGATTTTAGGATTTTTGAAAGAATTTAAAAATATATAAAATAGAATTTATAAACAATTGAAAATAGAAAATAATTACAAAACAAATAAAAGAAATAAAGAAAAGATAAAGAAAGGAAAGATAAAAACAAAGGGGGGCGATGTTGGGGCTCGAAGGCGCAACCTCCTGGTCAAGGAAGAGAGATGACATTTTTTACAACTAAGCTATCCACGTGGGGTAGCATTTAAGTGAAACAAAATGCATAAGTAATAAAAACGTTGAGTTGAATAAGAAAATTAAAACGCGAAAAACACAAAAGGCTTGGGGTAGATTCGAAGAACGATACATAAGGGTCGAAGAGAGAAATGGTATGTAGGGGTTGTCGTTTGACCGCTAGGCCCATCACTGTTATATTTACAAAATAAAAACCACTTAATCTATCATAAAAACGTTTGACCGCCATTGAAGCAACTTCATCACCCCTAACCTCGAACCGATTTCTAAAATTGACGCCAACTTACACCTTTGTCCCCTACTCCTGCACAGAACGATTTGCCCATAACCTATGAATGCTTAAGCATGAAGGAATAGAGCTATGGAGGTCTATATAAGCCTCATTGAATTCGAAACTAGGGGTGCAAAACCATGAGATTTCAATCCAAAATTCTCTCTCATTTCTCCCTCTCGTTGCCTCAAGCTGGTCCCAATAGCTTCGAAATCCCCTTGCAAATATTTCTGTTGAGAAAATTTGAATAATAACGCAAAGAATTGCGATTTTGGAGAGATTGCAAAGCTTTGTCATTGACGAATTGAGGAGGCTTCAATTGAGGTAGGAGGAATTATCTTTTGTCAAAATTTTTATTGTAGTTATGTTCTATATAATTTCAATTTGAATTCTTCATAGTTTGACATGCTAATTCTTGTTAATTCTCCTTAATCAAATTGGAGTTCATAGAATTCGAACTCTGTAAAAATTGAATTCGTTTGGTCGTTTCTGAGCTTCGTTTTAAGCAATTAAAAGTTAAGATTAGTTGAAGATAGGTTGATGATGAATTCTGGATAAAATAATTTCCAAGAACACGAAAGAAATCAAAGTTCAAAAATCTTAAATTTCTGGTTCGAAACTAGAGTCCAGAGGTTGAAGGGAAAGGGCAAATTACCATTTTTCCCTTCAGTTCAAAAAATTATCAAAATACCTTTTTCTATATTTTTTAATTTCTCTACCTATTTGATTCATGTAAGCTTTGAAAAATAGACTAGGAAATAGTTATACCTCTGTAAATAAGCATGTGAGTGATTTTTCTCATAAAATTTAATTGAAAATTAAATTATTTTCTAAACTTCCAAAAATACCCCAAAGTTAGAAAAATTGAAATTTTAAGTTTGTTTGACCAATAACCAAGGAGGAAACATATAAGAATCTATTTAGAAACATGCCTAGGATATTTTTATCACTTTGGAAATTTCAAAATCCTTAAGAATAATTTATTATTTTCAAAATGACCAAAGTACCCCTAGGGTATAAAAGTGAAGAATTTATCATTTTTCAGTCATTCCAATTTTAGAAAAAATTGTATAAATTATTTTAAGCACTAATAGAATATTTTCCAAAAGTTATGGGTTGAAAATATAATAAAATGTTTTAAAAGGGTAAATATTTATAAAATGACCAAAATGCCCTTACTTTAGAAAAAAAATCCTATTTTATTCTATTTAGTTTTTCTGAAGTCAAAAGAATGCTGGTAAAATAATAGGAACCTGTATAGGGTACCTTTGGAGTAGAAATACAAAGGATGAATCCTAGAAATTTCATTTTTAAAATGACCAAAATGCCCCTACAATTGAAAAAGTTAATTTTTCCGCTGTTAAAACCTCCTAAACTTAAGAAAAATAATTTATAACACTAGGGTAATTATATAAGATAAATTGAAGTTGAAAATAAAGATAAGAATTCCTAGAGTCATATTTTTGTAAAAATGACCATTTTACCCTTTTTTTGTTGTTTGAATATAAAATGTATAATTAATCACTGTGACTTTGAATTATGCATTATAATGTATTGTGTGGATGATTTAAATGTGATTTTATATTTCCACTATCAATGGAAGACAGATATATTTGTTAACTATCCATCAGTGATAGTAATTTCTAAAAAACTCTAAGATAGATGATGAATTGAGATATGCTCAGATAATGATGAAACAATTTAGAAGTGATTGTGATACAAACATAAATGATACCCTTGGATACTTGAAATTATCATCAATACCAATATAAGGAATAGTAAAAATGACAAATAAGATAAGGAAATTAGATTAGTCTAAAAACCCCAATCAGTGATAATGGTTGATAGAGGATGTAATGGTTGATTACAGAAGGTACCTAAGGAATGTACACAAGCTCTGGTGAGATCTTAGGGATAGATAAGGTGTCAAGTTGTGAACCGTTTGGAGAAAACAGGGTGTCACAGAACCGACTTGACGTCCCCGATAGAGTAGAGCATTACCAAGATTTGGTTAAGAGTATACTGGACTGAGTACCAGGCAAGATATGTACTCCTGATCGTCAACCAAAGATTTTAAATTGGATCATTAATGATACGCTCGTGTAAGCCCTCTCGGAGTTAGTAGTATAGGAGGCTACGATGGGCACTAAGATGATTAAAAACTCTAATTAGGCACGAATAGTGAGACAGGAGACTACGTTAGATAGACTACCTAGTATTTGTTTTGTGTGTACAAGGATTGATGACTCACTCCTACACCCCCCTCTCTTTCATAACAAACATGACTGATGAATTCCAACCACTTTTCCATCTGACGATTTTGCCCTTAGATGGGAGATGGACTTATGACACAGTCCAGGGTGATAATACTTTTATAGGAAACATCCAATTCGCCTTTAGACCCATCAACGTTGTAGTTCCTTGGCAGCTTCACAATATAGACTTGCCAATAGTTCTCTCTCAAACACCACCACCAGATTCCTCAATGTGCTAGCTAATCGAAACGACCACAAACCCCTCAACCACCACAATCATCAATGGGGTTAGTGCAGACTGGTAATATGAACCAACGAGGAGAGTCAACAGATGAGGAAGATCCCTTTGAAGCTTCAAATTAGACTAAAATAAGTTTCTGAGTATAATAGTTAAAAGTTTCATTTTCAGAGTTTTGTTTTATTAGAACCATGAGATATATAACTCTTCTATCTTGTATATATAAAATAGTGAAAAGTTTGAATGGAAGTATTATGATGAGTAAGTTATTGTTAAAATTGTAATTTCTCAGACAAATTAAGTTCTAAATTTTATTTGCGCAATAACTCTTTTTGATATTTCTTATTAATAAAAATAAATAAAATGGGGCGTTACAACTTAACTGTTAGATAAATTTGTGTTGTAGATGTAGGTATGAGGGATTGAATTATGTTAAAATAAATTTATGTGGTATTCTCCTTTTTCTTTATAGTGTTTCCTTTTATTTTATATGTCTTCTCCTATCATTCTTTGTGTGTGAAGAGGTGTGTGTTTTTTTCCTAACATTTATATTAGAGTTGATGCTTCATGCAACTTGGTAACTAGATACGAGCATCAAAGCTTGTGGAAGTTATGTTGGATTTCTATGGGATCTTTGTGTCGAAAGTCTTCTTAGTGATGTAGAAGTCAAGCATTGTGTGCCAATAGCAATAGCTAACAACAACGCGAAAACAAAAAAGTTTCACCATCAAATACTTGTGGAACAAATGCGGGGAATATACCAAAGTTTGTAGAGTGCAAGATAAGTGAAGGGCATTTATGATAATAGGAGGAATGGATTGTTAAGGAAGAATTTAAATTTTTAATTTTAAATATTTAGGATATTGTTTAGTTTTAAAAGAAATTATCTAGTTTTTTAAATGCTCTTTAGAATTAAACACATTATTTTTATTTTAGGAATTTGTTTTCCTTTTTTAAGATTAGGATGCTAGGTCTTTAAATAGATCTTCTTAAGATAAAAAGAACTACCTAACGTAAAGGGCTTACCACCCTAAGTGAGAAAGGTATTATGAAGAGATTGTAGATGTAGGCATGAGGGGCCAAACCATGTCAAAGAAATTTATGTTGTAGATGTAGGTATGAAGAGCTAAACTACAATAAAATAAATTTTTATGAAATTCTCCTTTTATTTTTGTTGTCTTTTTATTTTATTTGTATTTTATAGTGACCCAATTTTGATACTATAAGAATTTGTTTGTTTGATATATTTTAAGGATTTTAATTATTTCTTCATGTAAATTGTTTGA
This sequence comes from Pachyrhizus erosus, assembly GCA_026544285.1. NCBI lineage: Eukaryota > Viridiplantae > Streptophyta > Magnoliopsida > Fabales > Fabaceae > Pachyrhizus > Pachyrhizus erosus. The sequence goes on along the minus strand of JAMLFT010000781.1, from coordinate 25,387 downwards.
TGTGAAGGAATTTGGCATGCAATAAAGTTGCAATTAAATCCTTATATGTTTTAATCTTGTGATTTGTTGGTTTAGTTATCTTCATTATCCTTTATCATGAAATATATTTAATTATCATTATAAGATATGACTTAATTTAATTATTGATTTTTTTATTTAATTAGTTTGATTTATCATTAACTTTTATATTGTTGGAGTTTAATTTATTGAATTATGTGGATCTAAGTATTTGTTTGAATATAATTTGATCATGAAGAGTTGTGTGATTAATGGACCAAAGATAGGAAATAGAATAGTTAGTTTAGGTTTAAAAAACAAATAAAAAAAATCATCCAAGGGGAGTGTATATAGTAGTACAAGGCTGCTATAAAGAATGGTAAGCTAACAATAGTCTCAACCCTATTAACAATGTTGGAGGTGTGAATAATGGCAATATTGGGTTGTTGCATCATTTTCAACCCAGAATGCTCTAAAACAATTTTTAATCACCAAAAGCTTGGGTTTTTCTTTTTTAAACCTCAACTAAAGATAGCCACACCTAAACCAAATCAAAAGAAAAACAAAACAAAAAATAAGTTTGAGGTGTGTGTATAGGTCATGAAAAAGAGAAAGAAAGATGTTCCACTTATGTGTATGCATGTTGGATGATATCACTTGTCGAAATGCTACAAAAATAATTGAGTTTTCCAATAAAATTTGTAATATAAGACCAACTTAGGTTATATTTTCAAAAAATAATTCGTTGAATATTATATTTTAATTTGAAATTGGTGGGGGGGGGGGATGGATTTAGGTTTAAGCAAGAACTAGAGTATGTAAAACAATTTCAAAGAGACAACTTAAGGATCCAATGCTTTGGTAAGTCATCATAGTTCTAGAAAAGATAAAACAAATTCATGATCATGCATTTCAATTCAAAAACATGAGAAAATAATTTCACATTCATTAATCAAAAAGAGAAATACAATTGCATTTCTAAATTTAAACAAATTCAAGCATCATTTGAATTAACACAAGCAATTAATCAACTACCGTGTAAGGATTAATCCTAACCCTAATCCCAATTTAATTTCCCAAATAAAAAACATAATCATACATCTATTCATAAAATTGAAAAGTGAAAATAGGAGAAAATATTTATCATAAATTCAAATATGAAGCATAATAGAACTCAAATTTACCTAAGCTTAAGAACCCTTGGATTTAAAATGTGATTAGTCTTTCATGGTTATCACCAAAGAAAGTTTCTCAAGCAAAAAGAAAATGGAGAAATGGAGGAGAAGAGAGAAAAATGAAAATTTGATTCTACAATTTTATTCTAACATTTTATAGTTGGATTATTACAATCATATGAAAATTTATAAAGTGTAACCAATAACTAACAAACTAACAAGTTAACAAGCTTCTTCAAAAAGTTTATAAACATAAAATCTAAACAAAGCCAATGGGCCATTAAAACACAAATAAGTCCCATACGAAAAACCCCTTCAAAGCTCTATTTAAAACAAAGCCAATGGGCCATTAACACACACAATAGTCTTCACCTAGCCTATATCCTTCCTACAAAAAGAAACCTATTCCATTAGCAAGATTCCCAATTTATCCTAATGTCTATGTTTTCAGCCACAAGCATTTTATATCCTTTCTTCTCCTCTATAAATAAGAGCCCATTACACAATTTTATTCACACACAAATCATTATGCATTGTGAGAGTTGAAAAGTCTCAAGGTGAAAACAAATAGCTCGAGCAAGCAAATTAGGAAGAGAAAACATGGAGGAGGCCTTCCTCTTAAAAAGGGCTCATGTTGTAGAGGAAGAAAATAAGCAACCACCATTAGTCGAATAAAAAATGCTTGGGTTACTAGAAGTGACATAGAGAATACTTATTGTAACCAAGAAGGACATTGAGAATACTTGTTTTATAACCTAGTACAAAAACTTGTGTTCTCTTGCTTTCTCTTGTGTTTAATTCTTACATGTTTTCAACTGAAATGTTGCAAACTATTTTTCATGTAAAGTTATATGAAGAAGTTTATAAAGAGATTTTAAAATCATACTTACATTATTCAATCACCCTTCAGGTGTGATTATTTTCTTTTATTCAAAAGCCAATGGCAATCCATTGGAATACGCAATTACTTTTCTAGAAAGTTCAATAAAATCTTCTTTAGGACTTGCTTGAATGCGTGCTAATGAAAAAGGTTAACAAATTCATTTCCATGTATCCCTTTCATGTATATTTTGTAAACCTTTTTCCTTTTAAGTACATGATTATTTTTGGTTGTGATGATTATTCTACTCCGAAAACCAAGCCATTTATTCCAAACAAAGCATTTGATTGGTCTAATTCATTCATATCATAAAGTATAATGAGTACTACTATAATGCAAAGTTTTTCTCTTGATATCTTTTCCCGATTAAACATTCATATCGTTGTTTTCATTTTTGAATAGATATCAAACAAAAGTTGTTCTTGTAAACAATCTTGGCCATATTCTTGCCCCTAAACTTCCCTAATATGTGCAATATAGCTCCTTCCCTCAAAACTATGGTTAATCTTATGATCAATGACTTTTGTAAAGATTGTTGTTGGATCATAAAACCAATAAGGGCCCTCAAAAGTTTTAATTTATGCAAAACAAATGTTAAGTTTAAAGGTTTTGCATCCTAGTGTAAACAAATGAAAGTCTTGTTAGATCTTACATCTATTCTATAGATGGTAAGACAAACATGAATTGCATTTGAACATTTATTATGTCCTTAATACTTTGATTCTTTGATTTTATGTGCAAGGAAAGCATGTTTATTCTTTATTGGATTTGTAAAAGTAGAAGAAAGTGAAAAGCTTATTGTGGAAATCAATTATTATGTCAAAAAAGTCCAAAAAGCAACTGATGAAGCATTCAAGTATTATAAAAGTGATGTGATTACTAACTAAAATATGAATTGCAAAATAGAATATAGAGATACTACTTTATCATATTAGTTAGACAAGTTGGTGAAACACATTAAATGTTGTATTAAATACATCAACTGATACTCACCTACAGAATTATAAAGAAGAATATTTAGTCAGAATGGTTATTTTATCTTAAGGCTTAAAAGAAGATTTGAAGACTTGAAGTTAGAGAAATTTAGTAATGATCAAGCACAAAACTTAAAATTTCAAATCTTTGTATAGCTTCCTAGTGTTTGCTTAAGCTCTTAAATCCTTTTATATATCTTGAGAGTAGTTACTCTAGCATTATTATATATTTGTTTGTATTAGACATTAGATAGTTAATGCACCCTTAACCTAAACATAAACCTTGAGATTGTGTTGAAGCCTAAAAAGGTTTTATTAAAAAGAATAATTGGGATTATAACTTGGAAAAGGTATTATGAATAATACTTGGGTAAGGTATAAGTGACTTGAGAAAGAATATTTTTTATTTTATCAGAGTATAGTGGAACTTAGTTGGTTGCCCAAGAAATGAAGGTAGTATCAATGGTAGAGACAAATCAATATAAAATTATGTTGTGTTATCTTTGCTTGATTTTTGTTTTATCTAACATGTTGATTGCGTTTCTTATATCATACATTTTTAAGAGGGTTTTCATAAACTCAAAGTCTTTTCTCTCAACTATTTCCTACTTCTTTTAGACTATTACTCATTTTTAACTTAGCTTAAATAAACAATATAAAAAGGCCTTATGTTTTTACATCTTGTAAAAAGGTTTTCAGGAAACACAATGCATTCCCCTTCTTACGTTTCCCTATTTTCTACATTTGTTTTATTAGTGTATATTGTCCTTTACATCCCTAGTAGTAGAACATTGCTTAATGGTATCTGGTCTAGTAGTCAAATCACTTCTTACACTCGAGGTTCCATTCCCACTAGATTATCTAGATTATTGACAATGGACAATTTCTTCTTGTCTAACAAATGTATAACAATTTTGACAATGATTTTGATAATCTCACTTTCATTCCTTTTAAAAACAATGAACCAAATAAAAGGTGTATGCATATATGAATCACATTTAAAGGGAAATTTAAGTAAAGAAAAATAAAAAATTAGACATATGTTGTGTGTTATTCTATTATGTTCATACAATGCATGGTACTAACTACCATTTCTCAAAAAGTTATATAGCAAAGAATACAATTATTCCGATTCTCAAAGTTGTTTGATGACGTTTTTTATACCACTTGTCAAAGTGTTATCAAAATTACTGAATTTTCCAATAAAATTTGTAATATAACGCTCATTCAGGTTATATTTCAAGGACACACGTAAATGGGTATTAGATTTTAATTTGAAATTAGGGGGAGTTTAGGTTTAACTCAACTAAAACCAAAATTAGAATTTGTAAAATAGATTTTAAGATATAATCTAAGGATCCAATACTTTGGGAAAATATCATGATTCTAGAAAAGATAAAATAAATTCATGAAACATGCAATTCAATTGAAATCCTAAGATTATCGTCTCACATTAATTTATCAAAATTTGAAATACAATCGCACTTTTAAATTTAGATGAATTCAAATATCATTTGAATTAATACAAACAATTAATCAATTATCGTATAAGGATTAATCAAACCTAACCTTAATTCTAATTCAATTTCCTAAATCAAAACATAATCATGCATCTATTAAAAAATTGAGAAGAGAAAAGAGGAAAAAACATGATTCATAAATTCAAATATAAAACATAGTAGAACTCAAATTTACTTGGACATAAGAATTCTTGGATTAAAAATGTAATTAGCCTTCCATGGTCATAATTAAAGCAAGCTTTTCAAGCAAAACGAAAATGGAGAAAATAGAAAGAAAACAAATTTGAAGATAAAAGAAAGAACTAACTTTCAATTAAGAAAATAATGATGATTAGTTTGTTACAATTACATGTGTATTTAAAGGTGAAATCAACTAACCAACTAACTATTTATCTAGCCAACAAATTACATAACAATCTGACAACTACCAAACTAAGAAACTTTTTCAAAGTATTTTTAAACATGAAAGCTAAATAAAGACATTGGTATACTTTAGGTCCACTTAAAGTACAATAGTTCCTTCAAATATAGGACTTAAAACTCTTTTTGACCTTGTAAATGATTTGTACCCAAAAAATACAAAAATTGATAAAATTTCACACTTAGGTCAATAGGTCAAATATCACAAAAATCACTTAAAATGACAAAAGCTTTCATAAGAGCAAATTAAAACTATATAAAATAAGACACTAATGATTGTAAAATAATGCTCTATCATGTAAAATAATGACCATCATTGTTAATTGCTAATTAATTATAAATAGGCTTAAATAGTATTTTGATCTTATAAAATAGGATATTTTTAATTTTAGTTCTTCAATTTCTTTTTGTTTTTATCCTTTAATAATTTGACATTATTTGTTTTAGTCTTTATTATCAAGAAGCAACATTAACTAATGGTCATAAGTATGCAAGCACATTAAATACTAAGAGGAAGAGTTTTGCCTCCCATAATAGTCTTACTAAGTTCGAACAAGATTGCTTTAAATGAAGATACATGTGAATTTTACACAAAAATAAAATAAAATGAAGTATTAGTTTTTAAACACAATGTTAAATTTATACTTTTTTTTATCAACACTTAATTTCTATAAATTACTTTCACTTTTCCATTTGCATTTTCTCTTTGTTTCATCTTTTAAATATTTCCTTATTTTATAAAATGCTTTAAAAATGACTTCTTATTCTCAACAACAATAATAAAAATCAAACAAAGTTTATAGATAAATGTCCAATATGCAAATCAACTAAATCAACTAAATGCCATGGATAGTCCCTCGTGTAACTTTAGCTTTGTTTACTCTTTTGGTCGCTAAGTCTAGCCAAGAATTGAACACTACACTATGACTTAGTAGTCTTATAAATGATTTGATCATCAAATTTTAACACTTTTAACCCATCAAATTTAATCAAAACAACAGGTCAAAAGTTGAAACACGTGTGAACTAATTGACTATTAACATGTTTAAGCCCAATATTTCTATATTATACAAATGTTTTCATATATATTAACTCATTGTTTTAAAAATCGGCAAAGACCAATTGATTAGACAAAAAAATCAATGGCCTAGCTAGTGTGAACCTCTTATATGATCAAATATGTATCAAGTCGATATAAATTGATGTAACTCGAATGATTTTTCATACTAATTAGTGAACCAATAGGTAGTAACTTGAACCGATCTGTGTTCATTATTTTTTTTTCTAAGATCTCCCAAAACAACTTTAACCAACCATAATAGTCAATGGTTGATAGTGGTAGTAGGATGACCACTATTTGGATCCTAAGTAGCCTTATATAACATGATGTGTGTGTGTGCTAAAAAAAGAAACACCTAAAATTAAAAATATTTTTTTATTAACTTTCATAAACAAAAGGTCCAATTCAAAATAGCAAAATAACAACCAATCCCATGTCCAAAAATAGCAAACAATAAAGGAAATTAAATAAAAAAAGTTTAAGCGTAAGCTTGGTAGTTGCTAAACAGGTTGAGTAGAAGCCATTGTGGTTGAATAAAAAAGAAAACAAAAAAGGTTGAGAGACGCAAAATAAAACATGTTGGAAGTTGCAGGTCACGTTGTCATTGTCGTCATCGGTAGATATAGGACACACTGTCATCGCCGAAAGAAACAAAACAAGTAGCTGTCTTTAGTAGAAACAATACATGTCGCCATCGTTGGAAGGAAGGTTAGCGATGAGATACCAATGCTTAAGTGAGACAGGTTTAAAGCACACAAGTTAAACAAGAGGGAAAATGAAAATGTTAACTGCTAAAAAAAATGACCCATGTTTTACTTTTTTTACCCTTTTAAAAACTAATGTGTCTTTAAAACCCACTAAAATCTTAAAACATACTAAAACGTCCCTGTTCAGTGTTATTTTTTTTTTTAAGGTTGGTTTCACAATCTAGAGGGGATGTTAAACTCATGTTTTAGGCACAATTGCATGCAATCCCCACCACTAAATGCAAAACGACAATCACTCCTCACAGGCGTAATGCAATTGACTCTTTAGGAGTGGAGGGATGTTGTTCTGCTCCACGCCTTCACTGTCGCAATGCAATCGTGCACGATTAACTACTATTAAAAGTGTTAACATCACTACCATAATAGGAGGCATCCTCAAGCAAAGATGGTTGATCTCCGTAACGATTTTGTTCAAGCACACTTGATTTTCTTGATCAATTATCAAGTATTTTGGGCAATCTTTTTCACCTTAAAGCATTAAAGTTAGGGCTTTAAAATTAAGCTCAAGATGGACCTTCCTAAGCACCCTATGCTTTAATAACCAAAGCATTAGTAGCCACCAATATACATGTAAAACCACTCATCAACTACACAAAAATATCTCTAATTAATCTACCAAAAGCAATTACCTTAATACAAGATTTATATCCACACAATAATTAAAATTGATCTAAACATTCTTTCATCATCTTTTAACTTTACTCAAATCTTCTTCTTTTCTATTTTTGTTTTATGTCATCCGTGGATTCCTTTTGAGGAGAGATCGACCTCACTGTATGTACATTTTCAACGTCACAAGAAAAAATGACATTTTCATCTGGTGCATGGAAATACTCCAGTTTTTTAGCCACTGGCTCATATATGAGATAAATTGTTGTCTTGTTGACAATTAATCTTTTCCCTAAAACAGCAACTTCCACTTGGTTACCAGGCTCTAAATTTGACATTATCCTCTGCCACTCTTTATCTTCAAAGGAGGCTAATGCATCTCCCTTATAAATTATAATGGTGGCCTTTGTGTGATTCTTCACCAATAGATTTTTTAGGTCATCTGATGTTATATTATTTGGGGAAGAATAGTGGACATGACACATCATTGTCTTCAAATTATGTCCATTCACTTGAGGAATTTCAAATATCACATAAGAAGCTTCATTGCTGAAAGTTAACCAACTTGGATAATTATCATTGGGGAGCAAACAACCTTGATCAATAGTAGTCATATTGTGTAAAAATGAAAATATATATGATTAAAAATCTTTTGAATGATACATTAATACCACCTTAGAATTCATTCAACAATTAATCATATAACGAGATAACAACTCATTATTCTCTTATCCATCAAAGAATCATATCTTTTGACTATGAAAAAGTATTCTAAATAACTAGTAGAAAATCAAATAAATTTGATGAAGAATTTAAAGTTATACATAAGAATATTTACTTGGATTATTTAAACAAATATTGTTAGTCCAACTCAAAAATACCATACGAATAACAAAAAAATGAAAAATTAAAGGAGAAAATTTCAATTTAATTTTGAAATTTTTATTGTGTTAATAACAAATCATACCTCACATCAAATTATGCACTTTGAAGGTTGTAACTATCAATGATAAAGCAAGTTATTTATAAATGATGTTATTGGAAATCTAGGACTACATTCAACTAATGTAAAATTGAAATTATGAATTTCTTATTTTTGTTAGGGTGATAGATAGGCTAATAATAATTTCCTAGGGAGTTAATATTTCTATTACAATTTACAAGAATGCTCAACTAGCATACATTATCATTATTTGTACATGTTAAAGAAAAAAAATTGTAAATCCTATATTTAACTAGCATATATTTATGGAATTATGGATGTATTCTTTATCTGTACTAAATCAATGAGTTAGAGGTCTGTGTTATTAATTTGAAAAGAAAATTTTATATAAAAATTATAATAAATGATCAATTTAGTCTCTAAATTTGTATCTTTTATTATCTTAGTCCTTAAAATTAAAAAAAAAAATTCAAATAAGTCTACTAAATTTTTTAGGATTTCATTTAAGTCTTAAAATTAACCTTTTTTTTTTTCATTTTGGTCCTAATTTTGGGAACTTAAGTGATAATAACAACATACATTTAGGGATAATGAGAAAAAAAAAATTAACTTTAAGGACTTAAATGAAATTTTAAAAGTTTTATGACTTTATTTAAGTATTTTTTAGTTGGAGACTAAAATGATAACAAGATAAAAATTTAGGGTTTAAATAAACCATTTATTCAAAAATTTATTTAGAAATGAAAATATTTATTTGAAGATATTTTTAATTATTAAATACTCGTAAATATTTTATTGTAATTGGCTATTAACTATGATTTCATTTCATTAAGTTTTTTTGTTGTTGATGACGTATCCAACAAAGTAAAAGTAATTTTCAAACACATGTACACATGTAACTTAAGCTGAGTCAACTACTTAAAGAAAAATGAATGATGATAGTGTAAAGATCATTTTAAAATAAAAAGTTTAAAATCCCATTTCTATATTTTTCAATATTTTATATTGACGACATATAACAGTATACACTTGTACATATAATTAATATATTAAAATTAATAAAAGAGAGAATATTGTAAACTATTGAATGAAGAGAGAGGGAGATAGAGGCAGAAACCTGTGAAATGCTCTGTTATATAAGATCAGTAACTTCGCATTCAATTAAAAGAGATCTCAAGGAACTTTTTGATCCTGACATATGCACTTGACTGCTGCATTCAATTAATGCTAAAGTATTCATATTATTTGGCATTTCTGATGTAGTTGCAGTTGATTCTAATTCCTTAGAATTTGTGGCATATAAAGCATCTAAAATACTTTTTGCATATTGAGATAGTTGAAGTTTTGAGTTGCACTCTACCCAAAGAGTTTGAAGATTTGGAAGGTCCTTGCAAATAGATGATAGATTACAGGAACTACTATCTGTTGCATTAAAAGAAACAAGAGATGACATGTCCACAAAATTTTGAACATGGGATGAAAGACTACTCATTGGTGACATCCAAGATGAAATGATTGAAGGAAGCACATTGTGTGAGAATCCTTCATACCCACACAAATCAACATATCCAATGCTTTTTGATCTTACGATTGCAAAAGGCACTGTTTTTATTGCAGTCTTATTTGCAATAAGGGTTGTCAAAGACTCCATTTGTTCTAAGTCTTCTTCCAACTTGTCAATCTTTAAACATCCTGAAAGAATGAGTGTTTTAAGAGATTTTAATTTTTAGATACTTCTTGGAAGGTTACAAAGGTTAATACAATCTTGCAGATTTATTTGAAGAACATTTTTGAGATATCCAACGGTATGAGATACCTTGGATAGCATTGGACAATCTATAAGTACTAGCCTTTCTAGATTAGGCAAACTTGAGAAGTCTGGAGTCTGTTAAGAAATGACAATGACTAAGATTGAGAATTTTCAATTTCTCCATCATCTGCAAGAAAACAAATACCATAGAATAAAATTAGAGATAAAACATAAAAAAAAATAAAAAATGGAAGCAATTACAATGTGTCACGAACCTTGCAAATAGGAAGAAAAATATTTATATTCATATCGTGCATTTTTTTATTGCCATTATATATTGGTTTAGTTTTATTGTTACTTTCATAGCCTTCCATCCAATGCTACACTTATATATATATATATATATAATATTAAAAGGTAACATATACTTTTACTCTCTTATCTTTTTACTAAAATTTGTTTCGATATTTTATATCTTAAAATATTAATTTTAGATATTTCTCACAATTGGTTCAATGTTATCCTTCATAAATAGTGATTGTTTTGAATTTTAATATATAATTTTAAACTTTTTTTAAGTTTATTTAAAATAAAATTTGTCTCATTAAATTAACTAGCATAAATATTATGAAACTCAAATAATGTTTAAACTAAAATGAATCATAAACATAATGAAAATAATGTGAAAAGTGTAATAAAAAAAAGAATCTAGTATTAAATTTTTAAAATTTTTGATTCCTTGTGAAACTTACTTTTCATATTTTTCAAAATATTTATGATATTTTTTATTTGAATATTGGTTGGATTTCATGATTTTCATATAGGTGAATCTAATAAAATATATTTTACATATTGAATTAATAAAAAAAAATAAATGTGTATCACAAAATAAAAACTAATAATTATTTTAAAAAGATATAATTGATCCAAGATTTAAAGACAAGGGATTAAAATAAATTTTTTAAAAGATAAAATAGCAAAATTAATTTAATAAAAGATAAGGGACTAAAAATATAATTTAATAATTATTTAAAGTTACTTAGAGCAGCCCTGACAAATAGGGTGTTGGTGGTGGAAGTTATTTAGGATAAGTTGTGTATATTTACTTGTAGTTAGCTAATGACTAATTGTACCTACATAAAGAATAACTATTTTAACTAATTCTTTTTGCAAGACATAGTTTCTTGAGATCATCATGATATTATATCAAAAAGACGTCTGAGCATAGAGGCACAAAAGTCTTTCTAACATGGAGTAGTCTTCTTGCCTATTGGAAATGTCAAGACTTTAAAAAAATATCTTAGTTCAAAATAGTACCAACCAAGCTTTAAGCAACCATGGAGTAGTGCACACTATAGCCATGTCACTCATAGTGAGGTGCACTTAGGAAAATTGTATGTACTCCACACATTATTTTGTTCGCTATCACCCAAAATAAATGGCTAACTTGGTCAACAATTGTAAAATTGGCATTGGCTAAATTGATACTAATATTAGCATCGACAAAGTCAAGCTTAAATTATCCTTATGTTAAACTAATGCTAGTAAATATTAGTTACATAATACCACAAAGAAATATGCAATAATTTTGGCGTCCACTAAGTTGACGGTAATTAGCATTAGCTCAAACATAAATTTGAAACTAAAGTTCATTTAGGGTTTAGGGCTTTTGTAGCATCAATGGCACTAAATGTCATTTTTTAGTTATATAAACAAATTTGACATTGATAGTGAATCATATTTAGACACTTTTCCTAAAGACTAGTTTTCTGGGAAAAGTTGGTAATTCTTAATTTTATAAATTAGAAGAGTTAATGTTCCTTAATTACAAATAATATGCTTGATAACTTGATTATTTGATAAACTTTTATTGTCAAGTACTTGCAATGTAAAAGACACTGAAAAGACATAGATGAAGTTTGTATAAAAAAATATAAAATAATAAAATGAATTTACTATATGAGACACTTAACTTAAATTGCAACCATTATATATATAAGAAAACTAATATAACTCATGAAATGCAAAAATCTAAGTTAATACCTGGGCCTTTTCCCACACAAGTTTAACCTTACTGTTTTCTAACTCAATGGAAACTAGACTTTTCTGAGAAAAGTTTGTTGGTAGGCATGGTAAAGAAAATTTGTGCCAACAAAGCCATTTAAGATCTCTGGGACACGTTCAAAATTTCCATTAAGTTGTACACTGGAAAGTTGCAGCAAACTGAGTTTCTTCATATTCATAAAAGCTTCAGTGCTAAAACATTTTGTAGTTGTTGTTGGTAACTTCAAAGCTAGTCCCTCAATGGCTATTGTCCCCTGTGAAATAAAATGGACAAAAGAATAGAACATATGCATAGCTTAAATATATATGTTAGCTAAAAGGTTTGATGAAGAAATTCATCATTTGTTACTAAGAGATATGAAGAAATAAATCCGCAATCAAACTAATTTTCGAAGTTCTTGTGATAATCAATTGTATGATTTCGCTCCTCGAAAGTGAGTAAGGATAAATTGAGCAATCTTAGTTGTTGATGGGAAAATTAAAAGATTACGTTATAAAACATCCATGATTTGTATGCATAACATTAATCATTGGTTTTCTCATTAACAATTAGAATTATTTTATCCTCTAAAAGAAATTCATTTTAGAGGAGTCAAATCACAATCATAAAAATGAATGTTAACAACTAACTCATGATGTATAATTTGTTTCTTTTAGCTATAGGAATTTTAATTCTAGAAAAAGATAATATTTTATCCATACTTATACATAATCAAAATAAGTATTTCTTATTAAAACTAGAGTAGGTAATATGAGTGCGAGGATTCCTATCATACTTAATGAAAAACTTTCTTTTCATTTTCAATTATGAGTAGTTGATCTATTAGATTCAAGAGTACACATCTCTTGCTTCAAACCCTTTTTTTTTTTTTTTTTTTTTTGAACCAAAATTTGGATTTTCAATAGCTCAAACTCGTGGCCAGTTCGTGATTTACTATAAGGAGGCAATCAATAGTAGGCTAAAGTTTACTGGACTATTTTGTTGAATTAGTTAATTTTTCTTTGAATTATGATAGTCATTAACTCAATAGTTGTGCAAAAAGTGGAGCAATCCGAGGTTCCTATGTACTAAATAAGAAGAACACTAAAGGATGAGTAAAAGAGATACCAACTAATAGAAAAGTTAGTATTGGTCTTGATTACTTTGGCTCACCACTTGAGGCCAAAGTTGGTCAACCAAATTATTGCTTAGTTTGTGGAGTTATCTAAGTTTGGTCTCAGGTATCAACTAAACACAATATTATCTTTGGGTTTTGTTTAGAGAAGTGACGATTCAAGTTTCATGATTAAAAGGAATTTAAATATTTTTTAAAATTTTATATAATCGTGTAATAATTTTTTAATATTAATTTATATTATTTTTATATATAAAAGAAAATGATTTTTGTACTTGATGTCTCTTTTTTTTTTCAAATTAAATTATAAGAAGGCATGCAAACTATTATCTAGTGGATGGAAAAAGACCTATACAAAAGAGGCTTCACTGCCCCCTTCTTGAACTGTCTCACCAAGGCACAAGCCTAATATGTCCTAAATGAGATGGATAGAGGAATATATGGAATGCATTTGGGGGAAAGATCAATGGCAGCTTGGGTCCTTTGAGTTGAGTACTACTAGCTGACTTTACACCAAGATTGTGTCATGTACATCAAGAAATGTGTGGAATGCCAAACGTTTTGTAACATATACCACTTGCCAATAGAAGAGTTGTATAACATATTCTCATTGTGACCCTTTCGCCACTTGAGGAATGGACGTTCTTGGACCCTTCCCATTCAAAAATATGTGTTAACATGTATGGTGTGAAATTAAGAGCCAACCAATTCATGTTCCTTTAAAAATTGCGTTCTTGCCTGCATTATAAGATTTCGTGGCCTGGGTTGGGAGAGTGCGATTATGACGATGAAATTGCTTTTTTACAAATAGGAATGTGGGTGAGAAAAGTTAATTTGATGTTGTGGAGATGGAGTCCTATTGCACCAATTTGAAGGGAAGCAAGAACAAAGGGAGCTAGACACAGCAACATAAGTGAAGGAACGTATACGGAAAGATTTGGTCAGACTGTGTCGTATAAGAGCAGTGATGAACCCTGAAACCTTAGATATAATTTGTCTCTTTACAAGGCCACACTAAATATTTTGGGGCCAAAAGGATTCTTATAAAACTTATACATAATATAGCAATGAAAACAGAAAAGAAGAAAAAGGCAACCTTGACTACTCAACAAAAATTATAGAAAATCAGTAAGCTAGTTAGGAATGGTTAATACAATAAGCTCTATAAATAAGATTATCCATTGTATAACTATTATCTTTTTGAATCAATTCAATATGTTATCTCATGAGTATTGATATGTTCTCTATCTCTTATGAATTTGATCTTCATCCTTTTGATTCATGGATTCACAACATGGCATCAAAGTGATATCATGCTTCAACAAATGACCGTGATGGATATATGTGATTCAGATTGTTAGGATGTTTCTGATACAAAAGAGAAAGTTTCAAAATCGTCACCGCAACAAAAATCAAGCCTCTCCAACAGGCTACCTTTATTCCTGAGTCTGCAACTACAAAAGAGAACAACCACTACGAATTCGATTTTAGTAGTTTCGGACACTCAGTTCACTTAAATCTTGATATCGTACCTTTGGCTCTAGTTATTCTTATCAAGATAGCAATAGTGGATTCACCATCATGATTGGGGATATCACCAACATCCTAATTGATTTACTATCCATTGTAAAGAAACCACAAGAGCTGGCTATCGAAGACTTCAAGAGGAAAAATTTAGAGTGCTATGCATCTTTCGAGATTTTCCTTTTCGCACTCAATCAAAGCCATGTCAACATCGACATTGTTTTTGCGAATATGCTAAAAAACGAGGTGTTTAGTAAGATTTTCACTAGGTCCGACGTTGTTTTTGGCAATGGGTTCTCTATTCCATGGTTTTGTGCAAATTCCATCTTCATCATGTCATCATTGGTGAAGATAGATGAATGCATGATCTCCGCGATGCCTCAATGTGCTCACATAGTTTTTGTCTTCGATCCCAATAGAGTTCTCACATACTTTGTGTACGACACCCTCACCGGCTGCCCTAGCGTCTCTCTCACTGTCTCCAACCACTGTTGCATCCATGCCCTCGCCAACCCACCATTGAGATCTCTAACTCATGCAACCAGTTTGACGTAATTTGCAAATCATTTCTGTAGGTTTTTCGTTAGTGATACAACACCCTCTTGCATGACCTAAGTTATGGATTTGGCCACAATGGCTACTTTCTTCTTTTGATAATGGCTTTTTTTTTTTTTTCTCTTCAGTTGTTCTTCATTTTTTAGTGCCACGATGGCTACTTTCTTCTTCTTTTTACTGCTTGTAGTTCAATCTGATAGTGATCCTATCACCTGTCAACATAAAGAGGGATAACAAAAATTATTGAAAATCAATGATCAGTTAGAATGTTAGTTAGGAATTGTCAACACAATCAACTGTATTTTTAAAAATGGATTATTAAATTATTTTGGGATTTTGGTGAAGAACACCACCATTCACTTCGTGAAACGTGGTATGGAACACATTGCACAATGAGGGTTATAAGGTATACCCTAGGATATTCTACAGAGTATGCAAAATTAATCAGCATCAAACATATTTGTGGCATCAATGTAATTAATGCAAGTTTCTTAATGAACGATCGAGGAGACCCAATAAAGGAATAAGGGTATAAAATTCACTAGAGAGGACAATATCATTCATGTTAAGGAAATTATAATGAAGAAAATCAAGAACAATCTAGACCCTTTTGTAATTGTATTATCCTACAAACTATTTTCCTATATTATATGTGTATGTAAGGGTAAGCACGGATCAGGTTGCACTGAATTTATCTTTGTCCGTACTAAACCCAAAAGTTTGAGTAGGTCATTTTCTTAAACCTGAACCCAACATAATCAAGACTTAAAATATATAAAGGTATATTTTAAAATAAAGTTTTTTATTATAAATATAATATCTTGTTATAAAAAATATTAACTATTAAAGAAAATTTTTATTATTAATAAACAATTATTTTAAAAACTTGTACTTTTTAAGAGAATCTTAAATGCTAAATCAAGTTGACACGACCCAAAACACATCTTGAACTTGTCCTAAAAAATGCAATAGGTATATTTTTTAAAAATCTAACCCATCCAAATTAACCTCAAAGCAAGCTATTTTAGGTCATGCTTAATCATATGTGTATAAGTGTGTGCAAAAATGTCTTTATAAATTAAATTAACTAAATAATATTTTGGAAAATGAGTATAAATATTAACATGGGTTTTATAATAAATAAGTCAAAGATTAGTATATTTTATTAAAAATAATGTTAAGACCTTGTGTGTCAATGCAAAGCCTTTTGGTTTGGACTTTAAAGTCTCTAGCCTAAGAAGCACTTAAGAGATCCTTATAGGTACTCCTAGAACCTAAACCTAACTTTGCATTTTTTAATCCTTGGGAGAAACATGCATCGTCTTATGGAGGCGTCAAAGGGACTTTTGCAAGAAGCATCATTGGAACCTTGAGTGGAGTTAGAGAAATCGTCATCAAACCATCTATTCTTTTTGTTGCATTTTCTTCATTCAAGGTAAAAAAAGAGTGAAAATTCTTGCTTGTGGGTGTGACATTAGCCATGGGTAAAGGTGTTGGCCTTAGTCCTGAATTGGATTTATGCTTGGTGTTTAAATTTTATTGGATAAGTTATGAACCCAAATCTCTTTAATTTTTGTGATGAATTATGAATTTAAGTGTTTGATTGTACCTAGAATTTTTTCCCTTTGGGTTTTTTTCAAATTAGGATTTGAAGGATTTGTTTGTGGTTAATTGTAATCCATGTGATTTAATTGTTGTGTTGCGTTGAAATGACTTTATATGTGTTGTAATGTAAAAGAAAACCTTACATGTGAGTTTTGGGTGACTAAATCAACCCTAGTGTCTTCACAAGAAATTTAGTCCTAACTATTAGCTAATCAGTGACTTTTGAATCACTAAAAAAAGGTTTATAGCTTAAGATATGGTCATTTTAGTGATCAAAGGTCAAATTATCATAATAAAGCAACAAGTTTGTGTTCTTTCTAATTTTAGGAATAACATGATAATACTATATTTTGAGGTCAACATATAAGTTGTAGATAATTTTCTTATATTTCAAACAAAATAAAAATCAACTTGATAAAGTTATAACTTTAGATTATGCGTTTACAGTTTATGAAGGTCATAAAAATGTCATAGGAAATGAGTGAGATATCACTCCAAACTTAACAAATGTCATTCCAAATTAATGTGAATGTAAAGTAATATATGTAATTATATTTCTTGAGATGTGTGTAAGTTGAATACTATGAGAAATGTGATTGCTAGGATAAATGATGATAGATGTATTACCTATGACATTCTATGTTATACATGAATTGAATGATTCTTGTCACAAGAAATGATAATGAAACTCGATACTATTAAGATGAATGACCTATGGGCTTTAGCAGTCTCTCAATAGTAATGACCTATGCTATGAAGAGTAAGAATGGGCTCACTTGTGTGCGATGAAAAGATTAATTGGATCAAGATGTGCATTGTGATGACATGCATCATGATATTTATGTAAGGATGAGAATAGGCTAGGGCAGGCTTTGTGTAAATACATATGGCCTATTATAAGATATTAAAGTCTAACTTAGCCTATTAGTATATTAAAAGCTTTTTTTAGGCCTAACTTGTCATTTTTAAAGTCTAGTTATCCTATTAGCCTATATAAAAGGTTGTTTTATAAAAAAAAATATTTAATTTAGATGTCATAGTTAAAAGGTTGAGTTATGAGATAAATTTAATAAGTTACAAAATTAAATTTATTTTAATAATAATTTGTTTTATCTATCAAATGTTTGATTTATTTATGATATAAGATTATTATCTTATTAAGATATTAAATATAAAAATAGATATATGTAAATTATTTTTTATTATACCTAAATGAATAAATAGGTTGACCTATCAAGTTTAATAGGTTTTTTTATAAGCTTAAGTCTAGCTTATTTAACTAAATAACCTAGTCTTTTTATTAAACAAATTAGGCTTTGAACCAGTTAGGCCATAGTGTGACACCTTTTACCCAAATGCTTAATTTAGTTAAGGAATACAAAAAATAAAGAATAACATAAAAAAAAATATGGACTTCTTAAAAACTTTTCATTTGTAAAAGGTTCACATTCTCAATTCTCATAATCATTCATGCAATAACATATGCCTATATACATGTGTGTGTGTGTGTGTGTGGTAAATCAAAATAGTTGACACTCTAAAAGTCATACATTGTGTAAACTATTTAACTACATGAATAAAAAAAATATAAACATATAATCATGCTCCAATGTCACAACTATCATAGCACAAGTTCCCAAAACTAGGAGTATAAACTAAGCATAAAATGTTAAAACTCTTCATTAGTGTCATGCTCAACACTTGGATGATCATCCCCTACAAATGACAATAAGACCAAACGCACAATAAGAATAACAAGGAAAAAAAGTGAGAATCATTCTCACATTATGTCATATAGGAAACATAACACAAGTAAGAATGGAGTATAAGTTAACACAATTCTACATATGAAGTTTATATATAAGTCACACAACTTAGCAATTTCATCCTGTAATGTACATGATGCAACACCTTTTAAACTCTACTTCATATGTCATATGATACCAATCCTAACTCTTGAAATAGTCTAAGAGCACATGCCTACCTATAAGAAGCTCATTGGTGTTGATGCCTTTAATACAGACTATACTACCTAGAATGATATCCTCTATTGACTAATCAAAGTTACCCAGCATTGCAAGTAGGTTTTGAATCATAAGATCAATATAAGCTAATGGAACTTTCCACATAAGGTCTCAAAAACCCCCCAAGGTTTAGGTTAAACCGATCGTGACCTCCATCATCTAACTCATGTATATTTCACCCTAACAAGACTCTTAATGTTATAATGTATATCAAAATCTAATGCATGTCATGGTTCCATTGAACCTTACACCATAAACAAGTAAGTTCATCATTGTTTCTCACTAACTAAGTTGCTCATAACAAGATAGTGGGCTTTCAAATTTTGAAAGTAGCTTGGCATCTTTTAGACACTAGTGGGTTGTTAGCACAAAATCCCACTAAGAGAGTTACAATATTAGTATAGTCATTTTTTTTAACATATATAATTGTTAAACTCCTATTTTTAATGTTCATACTCATTTTTCCAAATTATTATTTATTTAACTAATTATTTAAAAACATATTCACATAATTATTTACACATTCATATAAGAAAATAAATAATAGAGTGTTACACAAAAGCCTATGTTGACAACTTGAACTATTCCCATTCCTATATTTGAACTTTGAGTTGGTGTGAAATAGATACGAGCTAGATAGTGGGGGTCATAATAGGTCTAGCTTGATCCTTAAGGGTTTCAACGATCTAATGTGGAAACCCTAATGGCCTATGTTGATTCCATAAGATTGGTCATACTTCAAAAGGTGAGTAACCTTGACGAGTCATTTAGTGGATATCATTAGAGTGTAGTATAGTCTATACGAAAGGCATCGACATTGATGATATTTTTTATGGGTAGATATGTGCTCTTAAACTATTCCATAAGTTATAATTTTTAACACATGGCACATGAAGTAATTTTAAGAGAATAGTGCATTACATTACATGTAAAGTTTATTGTTAGTGACTATTAATAAGACTATATGAGCTTATGATAGATTAAAATAGTGTATCTATGTATACATGGGTATGGCTATGACTGTGTTCTACCTATTGTTAATATTATATACTTTGAGCACTACATTGAAAGAACAAGAAACACGCTAGAAAGAAATTAAATAGTGTGCATGTGTGATTATAAAACTTTTTTGCTAATCAATGATTTTAACAAGATAAAAAAAATGTTCAATAAAAAGCATGTGGAAAAACAATAACTAAAAGAATACAATATTTTTATATAGTTTCACTTTAACTAAGTCACATTTAGTTCTCATTTATCACAAAAGGTTCCGCCATCCACACTAGTTACGAACAAGTATTATTCATGTCACTTTTAACTATATCAGCTATAATCTTACACCTAATAGACTCAAGTATTCTTTAATACTAACTCTCTCTAGATTTTCACAAATAAAAAAGTTTAAAAGATTAATACAAATGAACTCACACACTATGGATATAGAATTTTGACATAAATACAACATAACTTTACTATGAAAAGGATAAGACTACTTTTAGCTTATCAGAACTATCATCCAATGTAAGCAAGGTTTATAGCAAATAGAAAGATTCAAAGATTTGTTCATTGTAACTTGTTCTGTTATATTCAAGTCTTGCTTTTATAAGCTTCTTCAAGAAATGTTTGTTATGAGAGAGCTTGTAGGAAATAATCATGTTCAAATTATCCAATTATTGCATGAGAAGCTTTTTTAGATTTATCTTTTGTGCATGTCTTATTTTTAGCTAAAAGAGATATTAGTGTTGTAATTTATTTTCCAAAAAGGTGTTACAAGCTCTAGGCACACAAAGTTGTTTTCTTTGTACATTTCTTCTTTTGGCTTTCTCTTTTTGTACTTTGTCTTTAACAAGGTTGACACCTTTTGCTAAGAGGCTATACTTATACTCAAAATATCCTACTTTTCATTAAATGTGAAAGATATTTAAATGTTACAACATTTTCAAAGCAAAAGGAATCAACTAAGGTTATACTAGGAAAGAATATTCAAGTGTGAAACCTTAACAAACAAACATAAAATAAAGAGCTAATACTTGTATTCAAGTTGGACAATAGAAAAACTTAAGCTATTTATTGAAACCATTGAACGCAAGTTTTGTGTGTAGATATTTTAATAACACATTAGATAATGTATTACAAACATTACATTTAGCACACTTAAGATAAAATTTTCATACCTATTTCCTTGTTAGATGGAAGTCCAATTTGCATAGCTTGAACAATTTCAATAATTCATCAAGTTTAATAACTTTCTTCATCATCAAAACTATAAGAATTTTAAGTGTTTGACATGTTCTATGTCTTTAGTTCTAATAATCTCCTTTGTTTTATGATGACAAACTTTACTAAATTTTGATTAAAACACAACATAGATATCACATATCAAAGCAATACATATGAGTTAGATTTCCCTTTAGTTTAACACACTCAAATAAGCATATGTATGTATGTAAAGGCATGTAAATGCATATATTAAAGCAAACATTAAAATAAGATATTAGAGAAATATTAAAAGCCATATATGCATGTAAAAAATATGTTTTTCAAATATCCAATGTTAAGAAATATAATAAAATTCTCAATATATTCCCTTTTTTGGCATCATGCAAAAAGGTGAAGTTAAACCATCATTTTTTATCAAGGTTGGGAAAACTAGGGAAGTTGTTGTGGTTTTTGGTGTTGTACTAGTGTCATCATCAGAGCAAGTTTGGTGTCAAATTTCTCATCAAAGTTAGCATTCATTTTTACAAAATTTTCATCCATTTTTTCTTCAACTATTTCTGCCACTTTAGCCAAAGTGACAACCTCACTTGGCTTTGCATAAATTGGTTAAGCAAAAGTTGAAACTTAAGCACTTGTAGAAGCATGTGAACTAAGTGTGTTAGGTGGTGTGGTGGTATTGAAGGAGAGGGATATTATGGAGTTGGAGGAGGAACTTTCACTACCTTAAAAGCTTCACTATCAATAATATCATCTTAAGGTTGAATTGAACTCTTAATGGACTCAACAAAAGAAAATTCTTTAAAATCTAGTTTAGTCATGGCATAAATCAAACATACAAGATGCATGTTTTAGGACCAAGAATTAGATGTTGCTTTGAAAAAAGAAAGTAGGAGTGCTCAAAATATACATAATTAGTTAATTAAACATGTCTATCAAAATTAACCCCATATGACAAATGGTTATAATAACCAAATCATAACCATTATGAAAAATTCGTTAAATGACCAGTTATTTCACTAGTTATATCTCTAAAATTGATTACATAATCAATTATAACTAAAGCTAGTTATATAACTAATTATATATCTTAAATTAATAATTAATTTTGAGCTTTAAAAAATAACTTTAACTTTTAAAATTAATTTTAGTTAAACATAACACAATTAATAATGCATAAAATTAATTTAAAAGTATACTACCTCTCTTCCTATACATAAGAAATAAATGGTAGTATTTTTTTGTTTTTAATTATAAAAAATATATGACTACTTTTATAAGAGTTAATTGTTAATATCCTTTTATACCCCTAATTTATTGTGAAGTCTATTAATGAGATATTACTTATTTCTCATGAAAGTGAATGTATTATTGAGTTATTAATAATATAATGCATACTTATTGGTTGAAAAAAATATTCGTTGAATTATGAATAGTGTTATTATATATAATCACCACTTAAACTAATTAATTTTATGAATATCTTTGAAATAAAATATAAATTTATGACAATATTAATTAAAATAAACTAATTTAATCATTTTTAATCTTGATGAATTAGATATTTGTTTATTATATATAGGAATATAGATAATAATAAATATAGAAAAAAATCATTTTTTTTTAAAAAAAAGTTATATATCTATAAATGGTTATGGATATATACCCAACTATATAACCTAATTTTCATAATTAGTTATGGTTTGATTATAATAACCACTTAACATACTGGTTATTAAATGATTATAGTTAGGTTATTCAAATAACCTAACCATGAGTAATCCTAAATTAAAGCAATTATTGTGCCATAGTAGCAATACACTCATGTTGGATAAAATGTAATGTTGGCATTAGACACATTAGGGATTTTCTTTTTTTCTCTCTTTAGTCAATTTGAATGCAGAAGTACACTTTTTCAATATCAGCATATGTTATTGCCAAAATTACAATGCATCATCCTTAGTAAATTCTTGTTCAAGTCTCCTTTTATTCCAAGTATCTTGAATCATCAAAATGAAACCTTGAAACTCCACCTTAGCTTTTATAGGCATTTCAGGCACAAGAAGACTTATCACCTTCTTCTTGTTCAAATCAATAATGGTAGTCTTTGGCATACCCTATCTAAATACATCTTAATCTTAGTAGACTCCTTAACATGTTAAATTAAAGGAATAAATAATTGATGAGCTAGGTAACAACTTTCACATTGTCCAATGATGGATAAATTCTATTTTCAAATAGGTTCAATGGATGAAACTTTAATTATGCAAGCTTGATGATTAGTTGTTTCTCAAAAGAAACACTACCTTCAACAACTTTAGGAATTTATCCTCTGGTTCCTTCTCAACAACTAATTCCTTCCACAAACTACAAAGGTTAATCCTTCTTTACCTTATTTAAGTTTTTAGATTTTCTCTCATACACTAAAATATCATTGAGATTAATTCTATAAGTCCTTGTAGTGTTAATGACTGGGATGGGATTTGAAGTGCATTATAAATCCTAGTATTCTTCAAAATTCATCTTATATAGTACCTTCTTCTTCTTAGAAAATTAAGGAATTTCTATGCTAAGTGTTGGGGAAGTAATGAAACCAAGTTCACTAAGAAAAGGCATAGGTTGGGAGTACCAAAGAATCTGATGGCCTAGTTTAGGTAGTCTTTTAGGTGGTTTTCTTGAAGGATGGGGTTACCTTGTGAATCACGGTAAGGATTTCCTTATTCATCAAGTACTAAGGTCACAACTAGGACAAATGAGAACTTGGGATGAAAAACATTTTCTTAACAAACTCCTTTATTTAAAGGTTGAACAATAAATGATTCTGGTGAGGCTGGTGTTTGGCTTTTTGTTTATAGAAGGTTGATTTATTTGTGTCTAGGTGGATGATGGTTTTGATTGGTTAGTGTTTGGAGATTAGACAATCGTTTTAATTGGGCATTGTTTAGGGATTAGGTGGTGAATGTTGGTTAGACAAAAGGACAGGTAGTTGATGGAAACTGGCACCACCATTATCTAATAATACTTCCTTAAAAGCCTTACTCTTGTTCTAGTGCACTCAACATGTCATGTGGTTAGTACAACCACTATCAATAAGTCAACTCTCACTTGATTCATCGCTAGAGAAACATGTGAAAAAAAACAATTAATCATCCTCCTCTTGATTAGCAACCTTTACCTCTTCACCATATGGTGGATTCTTATTTCTACAAATAATAGTTTCATGTCTCATTTAATTACACTTATTATACTTAGCATTGGGTCTTCTCCAGCATGTAAATGGAAGATGACATTTCTTTCCACAATGCTGACATGGTGGATATCTTGATCTACCTTATGAACTTTCTTTACTTTCTTCTAGATCTACCCTTCATTTCTTTTCTTTTGCTCCTTTTTTTATTTGCAACTTTGCTTGCAAAACCCCTTCAATTGTGTTTTCTTGCCTCATAAGTCTTCTTTGCTCTTGGGCTTGTAAAACACTCAACACTTCTACCAACAAAATAGTTGTCAAATCTTTAGATTTCTCTAAAAAAAGATTGTGGATTCAAATATTTCAAGAAGAGTAACTAGAATTTTCTAGACAATTCTATTGTCTTTGAACTCCTGACCAACAAACCTAACTCGATTTACAATGCTAAGAAGTCGATCAAAATACTTTTTCACTATCTCAGACTCCTTTGTCTTTTGCTTTTCAAACTCTCTAATTAAGTTGAGAGTTTTCATTCCTTTGATCCTAACATCTTTATACTCCTTATTGAGAAAATCTCATATCTAATTTGGTGACTTCAATGTCATGATTCTAGTGAAGATAGTATATGAAACAACAACAAACAAACAAGTATTTACTTTTGACTTCCTCGTGTTTTTGTCCTTCTGATTTTTGATCTGAAATATTGTAGGGTTGTTTGGTAGAGGAAGAACTTCATAATCCTCTTTTATAGGTTCCCAAAGATCTAGTACTTCTAGATAAGCTTCTATTCTTACAACCCAAATTTAATAATTTTTTTCATCAAACAATGGAAGAATAATTGATGAAATGGTTTTTTTGTTCATGACGACTCACTTTCACTCTCACAGATTCTTTAAAAATAAAGCTCTAAATACCAATCTGTTGGTTTTAGTTTTAAAATAAAGAAAAAGTAATTTAACAAAAAAATAATATTAATTTATTTTTGGTTATAAAAATGTACT
>JAMLFT010000780.1:0-36760 GCA_026544285.1 Pachyrhizus erosus | reverse complement strand
ATATTCTTTAATACACTTTTTATTATTAATTAAAATCTATTAAAAATTAAAAAATATAAAAATTTATTAAATAAAATCTAAAACCTACTAAATTTTATAATTTTAATAAATTTGAACTATGGGAAGAGAATATGTTGCTACTTACTAGCATTTCTCTTTAAAAAAAAAACACCATAATTTTTGATAAACTATCATATATCTATGGTTTATAGTCATATTTTATCTTTATTTAAACCAACTAATATTAAAATAATAGGAAACATGGTTTATTTTGTCACAGGCTAAGAAAATTATACATTAGAAATGTATATGATTGTTGAGGCACACGGACAAAAATTATTTACAGGGACATGATTAAATTTCCAAACACTGTAACTTCAAATTCCTAATAAATAAAACTTAATACATGTCATTTCCTCCTAATAACCGTACATTTTCTGATATCATTATATTTACAGTCTTATCTGAGGTTGAATCGTTCTTTTTTGTTTCTTGTCTAATCTCGTGTCTATGAGAATACAAAAGGTTTCTAATCAAATTATTACATGTATATACAAGACGGCACATACCAATTCAGATATATTCTGTTCCTTTCGGGGAGCTGAATTATTTGGACTGTGTAAATCGTCATGAACAGGCTGAGGTGAGTTTTGTGGTTGGTGATTGCCACTGCCAGTTTGTCCTTCTCTCGATAGTCTGATTGCATTTTTCATCACGTTAACATTATACAAAAGCAGAAAAAACACACCTTTATTTGGAGAGAAATTATTAAATAATTTTGGATCATCATGTGTTCATGGTCACGTCCAATTTTTCAATTTATAAGAAAGAATTAAGAACACTCCATTTGGGGGGAGCGGGTTGGTTACATAGTTGCAAATGATCGAATATTTAAAATACCGTATACGGTGGAGAGTTTCATCATCATCAAGCATGCCAAAAAGTTCTATGTGAACATCATTTGAGACCCTCAATTCTTTCTTAAGATCATTTAGCAATCTTTCCTTCTCCTGGTGAATAATAAGTACATGAGATTTGTATTCAGATTTGGAAAAATACAAAGATCATGGAGAAGGATGAAAAGAAACTAATACATACCCATGAAAGATCATTGGATTGATATCTGAAAGCACGCCAGACAGAATAGTATGCTTCCCTCTCAGCTTGCTGAATCAAATCGTCCATGCTATTCGAATGTGGAACAGAAGCTGCGACTGAAAGAATTTACTTCTTGGGGTTTTATTTGTTTGTTTTTACTTGAAATGAAATCTTGTTCTTGTTTCTTCTTGTTCTTCGATGGCTTCTAACACCTTTGCCGTTTATCAAGTGAGAATGCCAATGCAACCCCGTCACAAAGAAAGAAAACAGAATTCTCTGCATTACAAATGATAAAATGGGAGGGACAAATTTTAAATACCGGTTATCAACATCATAGCAAAAAATAAAAAATAAAAAATAATGACGACAATTTTTTATTTTTTATTCTACCTCTAAGGTGTATAATATTGCACGTAGGTATATTTGAATGGGTTAATCATATTAATAATAGTTGGCATGAGCTGGAACATACGATGAGAGAGGAATCCGCTGAATGCATGGGCTTGGTGCTCAATGTGCTGCTAAGACTAGTTATTATTGCTATTTGCGAGTTTAGAGTAGAAAGTTTGTATGTAGGAAAGACATTTTTCAGTGCCATTCACCATAGTCAAACTTCCTCTCCTTATATTTGGTACACGTTGCAAATAATAACATGATAGTAAAATATAAAATAATTTATTACAAAATAGTAAATAGTATTAAGAGGAGGTCCTTCCAAGGTAATTATAAGGCCTTGATATTACCTTTTAATATTTTTAGTTAATCGCTTTCTACACTAGGATTTTCCTATATAGACATCTTAACCATTTAATATCGACACAAAAATTACTAAAATAATATTTAAAATTATCAAGTTAGGGTAGATTTTGTCAACAAGAATGACACGTGGCAATGTGCTTCACGGACCAACTTAAGCGGGCTTTGGTTCATGAATAAGTTGGCCTACCAAACTTGCAACTTATGTGGGCTTTGATATATAGGTTGGAGTGTTGAAGTCCGCGATGAAATAAATGAATTTGCAATGGCCTATATTTAAAAAGACTTGTGATTTTAATTGAATAAGACTGTGATTAAACAGGTTAATTTATTACATATCTAAAATATTTTTTCACAAATAGATATACTTGGTTTTTGAGCTAGCTTGTAGAATATTTGGGCAGTTGAATATAATATATATTTTTTACTTTTAAAATAATTAAAAAAAAATCTTTTATTTTATGGTGATAAATATGTTCGTCTATTAATTTATAAACCAAATTCATTTACCTCATGATCTTTATGGAACAACTTGCATAAGTTTGTGACTAAGATAATCAATATTTAACTTGATTTAATCTTGTTAAGTCATGAGTATAAATTATGACTTTGTTATAGGTTATAAAATAAACAAATTTATTCTAACTCATTTTTAAATTGTCTCAAGAAGAAGCAGTGAAAGTTTAACCATCAAAGCAAGGAGGTTGAAAATGAAACCTATCTCGGTTAGAATCAAATTAACTCGTCAAAAAGATAAAATGGCAGGTTGGTGAGTTGAGCTACCAAAATCTCATTGAAAAATGTATAAAGAAAAAATAAAAATAATATTTTAAAAAATTTTAAATATATTTTTGATTCCTAAGATATGACCAATTTTTTGTTTGGTCCTCAATATTTTTTTTTTTTACTTTTTGGTACCTAATAAATTTTTCATTTTTGTTGTTATTGAGTTTGGTGCTTGACCTTTCTGTCTTATCTCTTAAGCTTTGTCTTGTTGCTGTTGAAATGAAAAATGAGAGGGAGTACTTGCAACAAGAACTCTGATGTTTAAGTTAGTATCTGTATTATATAAATGACTATCAAAGTTAATACCTACCTGTCAAATGTGTTCTTGTTGTCTATTTATAAGTGTTGATGGTGGTGTAATTGATATTGGGGTTGTTTGGTTGAGGGGTATAAGTCCTTGTCTTTATTGGGATTGAGGGAGTAAGTGAGGGGAGAGTGAGGGACTTGCTAAGTAGTAGGGAGTGTGACGTGGCCTCGTTGCTTGGTCGAATACAATTTTCTTTTTAGCCCTTCAAGCTCCATCTATATCACTTTTTTCAAGACCTATCTAAATAAATTTAGGATCCAAATACAAAATACAAAGAATATTACGGGACCAAAAAAGTTAAAAAATTATTGGAGACCAAAACAAAAATTTGGTCATTTAAGAGAGATAAAAAATATATTTAAACTTTTAAAAAAAATACCAATTCATTATTTTAACACATAACTTTTTTATACATATACATATTTTTTAATTATGTAAAAACATAAATATATTTGGATATATCTTAAATATTAGTGAGTTAGATAAGACAGACCAGGCAAGTCAACTTACCCTACACTGCCTCACCTTCAACCTATTGGACTAGTGCATTAGACAAGATGATTTAGAGTGAGTTAGTGAGTTAAATCTCTTATCCACCTTGTTATTTTTATGAGTTTGATGGGTTGACTCAACTAGTTCAACCTAATTTATCACCTCATGACTTATATTTCTATTTCTAATGACAAGTAGTTGAGAGAAATCAAAGAAACACAAAAGATATGAAGACAAAGAATGGAGAAATGACTTAATGTGGAAAAACATTTAAATGATGAAGTCAGTGAAATTATGACCAATTTCCTATTTTTTCACATTAATGTAAAAGAATTGATTTGCCCTTTGTTTTTCTAAAAAAATCATTAATTGAAAAATGTCTAAAAAAGTACAAGATGCTAAAGAAAAAAAGCATCACAACTATGCACAATGAATATGCAATAAGAAACCAAACATGCATGCTCAAAGTTAATTAGTTAAACAAATTAACAATCTTAAAATTACAAACACATCATCTTGATACAAAGAAACCTTGATAGAGGCTTGGATTTTTCTACACTTTTTTCATTGTTATTCTTTTCATATCAACATTTGCCTCTTGTTATATGTGAAAATCATTATATAATACAAAAATATAATTAAAAATGAGCTAAGAAAATTAGTAGAGAAAGAGTCTCACAATCTAAAGCGAGAACTCAAATTTATAAGATATAAATAAATATGTTTTTAAAAAATTAAATGTTATATTTGTATTTTTATTTAATTAAATATGATTAGCATTTCCTACTTTTAGAAGTTAACATTTAATTAATGTTATATTAATTACAATTTATTTAAAATTTCTATTACTTTTAAGTTCTAAATATCTATCAAGAGTTATATATATATATATTATTTAGAATAATTATAATTTATTTATTGGGAAACCCCCAGGGTGGGGATTCTATAAAATTAATATATAAAAAAGTGATTTTTAATGTGGAGTTTTAAAGTAAGTATTTCTACCTCTGATTGATAATTGAGAAGTTGAGTTTTTGATGTTTGTTGGAGGTATTTCTACCTAGAGTGATTGTCATTATACAATGAATATGATATCCTTTTTTTACCTCATTTTATACCAGCATAAAGTTGTAGATGTTATCATATAGTATATAAGTGATCATGGTTTAATTCATTTTTGTGCTTTTTCAAAGGTTAAGGGTTGGGGTGCAAGGATATATTTCTTTTTCTTTTTACTAAATAGCTTTCCTTGATTTGTTTTACAAAACTTCTATTGATTATTATGACTCCTCGATAGTTTGGGTGAAACCCAAAATTTTGTTACCCATTGATTTTAATTGATTGGGGGATGATTATAAGTGAAAATATAATTTAAAGCATGAAATTTAATTAAATAATTTTTTACGTGAATTTTTGTACAAGTTTCAACGATTATAATTCAATTAAAACTTAAATTGTATATAAAATAGACAATAAAGTCTTCTATTTTTTTTCTCTAGAAATAAGTAGTCAAATATTTACTAGAAATTAATATGATTAGTCATTTTGAAATATTGTTAATCTTATGTGAAATTTTGGATTAAATTTTGCGTTTTATACTAAAATAACATGATTTTATCTACTTTAAAATGCACATTTTGCGAAGAGTTTTTCTAGATCAGGGAAATGTCCAAGAGTAACCACCTCACATTTTAGTTGACTAATATGCCCTTCCAAAGTTATTAGTATCTTAAATTAATCATTAGATACATTAATTTCAATCAATTAAGAACTTAAACCAAAATGGCAAATATCCCTTTTGTTCTTAAGCCAAATTAACTCTTGCAACTTTTATAACAAAAATTGAATGAATACACTCCATTGGACTTCTTATTTAGTTGAGGATCACCAAGCCTCATGGAAGGGAGGATTTGATTATTTTCAAAATTGTTTGCATACTTTTTGACATTCAAGACAACCTAAATGATCTAATCATTAATCACTTGAACACATTCTTATCTCTTAGGATGCTATTAGACAAATCCATTCTCTTGGCCCAAACTTTGATATTTTTGCTTCTATTTTTATCATATAAGGCCAAATTTTGTACCTCCTCTCCATCACCTTTTCAAACTTTTATTTTCCTCTACACCATGTTAAGATTTGTTTAAACCTTTTTCCTTTTCTTTTTCTCCTTGAGTTATGTGGGTCTTTTCTCTCTCCTTTCTTATCAAATTTTTATTTTTATTTTTGCTTGTCATTTTGTGTTTAAGAAAGCTTGTCATGGTGATTTAGGTTTCAAGTTCACTTATTTGAGTTTTACTTAATTTTTCAAGAAATTTATAAGGATAAGGAAAACTTTACTCTTCTAGACTCAAAATCTTTGATTTTTCACCTATATCTTTTGTTTGAAAGTATCGAATGAATGAAATATTTGGTAAAAATATGTTTTTTTATTGGTTTTGAGCTTGAAAATGTGGATGTTTTCATATATGTTCAAATATGTATTAAAAACTTTTATTTTCCTCTTCTTTTGCATGCAATTGTCCATGTGAAACACTTACCTTTTAAAATTATATGTGGTTGAAAATACATTATATTTTTGTGTTTCAAGGATGCATTTTGACGATAATATTATTTAGTGTTGTTATTGGGTGATTTGGAAGTGAGAAGATTACTCTTTTAAGCTTTGCATAAGACATATAAGATGAAATAAAACTTTGGAGCATGACTAACTATTTTTGAGATATAAACAGAGACAAAGAAAACACTTGGTTGATTAACAAAATCCTACCTGACATAAAGAACCTAATAAATATTAAGAGAATTAAGCTTAATTTATATAAAAATTCCTAATAAAGACGATATCTTTATTAATTATTTAATAAAAAGTTAAAAATATTTTCCTATTTTTTTATCTATCCACTTTTAGAAAAAAATGTTATTTTTATTTACCTATTTATTTAAAAGTTAATATAATATTCATTGTTATTATTTGAATTATATTTTTATTTTTAAATATTTTATATGTTAAAATATAATTTTTATTTTTCTAATTATGTGAATTCATAATTTTGATTTTTTTATTTTAAAATATAAATATTTAATCTTTTAATTTTAAAAAATCAATAATTTTAGTTCTAATGCCCAATTGTAGAACTTAACTATGAATTCCGTTAATATTGACCAACACATGACACTTAATTAGCCACATGGCATGCATTTAGGGGGTAAATATGTGGTGAGTTTTATTTTATTTAACTAAAACTTAGACTATAATAATAAGAAAAATAAAATATTGAGTGTTAACGATAGTGTTGAATTGCAAAAACATCGTCCTCGTATTATTGGAGTGGTCTTGGAAATAGGCTCAACCGATGTAGGAGGTTAGTTTTCGAAGGCCAAGATTTGACTCCATTTCATGGTGAAGGCCTCAGTGAATTACTTATCGTAGGCTTCTCGGGATGGTGACGTCACTACAAGGTTCTCTTTCTCTTTGGCCTTTCTATTACCGTCCATGAGCATCATGCACTGAGCATAATTTAAGTCCATTGCAGACTGATTCGGAATAAACTTTTCCAACTGTATTCGAAATAAAAAAACAGTCAATAATAAATTCTCCATCAAGGTTTTTTTTTTTCTTTCGGGAAAATAAAATAAAGAAGTTAAGACTTAGGTTTTCTTGAGAATTCTTTTTGCTAAAGAGGTGATCCCAAATTTGCTTTCTAGAAAGTCCTTGGGTTTGACCTGTTATAGTAACGTAGAGGAACGACATTTACAACTATCATCACACTCATTGTACTTTTTGTTGATTTAACTTTAAGACATTAAACAAGCTATAGAGATAATAATCGAAAGTTATCTTTGAGGAAGTTTTTGATATACAAAAATGAAATTAAGTGCCTATTGAACCTTTGTTCAATTCTTGTAAACAAATGTGCATGTAAACTTGGTGATTTGACGTGGATCAAGCTTGATAATTGAGTTCAATATTGATTCACTCGAGAGATGCAGAGGTTAGGTTCAAGAATTGCACAAATTGTTTTAACTTTCCTAATTAAATGGCCTAGATTCAGGATTTAGGAAGCCTAAATCTAGCAACTCCTAAGTATTGATTCAATTTGGTAGGGGGATCGGGAGTTGATCTTGGAGGAAGAAGAACTGATCATGGTTAGAGAGGAAAAAAGATGATGAGTACAAGAAAACTCGCAAAAATGAAAAACAAGTAAATGGAAATCTTCCTATGAGTGAACACAAGCATGATGCTTGACAAAGGGCTGGCTTAGCTGAATGAACATTATGTGGCTAATTAAGTGCCATTGTTGGTCAACGTTAATGAAGCTCACAGTCAACATCTGCAATTCGACTTTATAACCAAAATTGTTGATTTTTAAAAATAGAAGGATTAAATATTTGTATTTTAAATTGAGATGACCTAAATTTTAGATTAAAATAATTAGTTAGACAAAAATTGTATTTTAGTCTATTTTATACACTCATTATTAAGAGAAAAATAATATTAAATATTCTGTTGATAAAGTAAAAGTAATTCTAATGTTAAATAAATGTTATTACATATTAAATTTATTTTTTATTTTTTGAAATAGATTTTAAAATGGGAGAAATAACATTTTTTTTTAAAAATTTAAAAGAGTTATATTGCATAATTATTTTTAAAAAATTAAACAAACAAGTTTTGAATACAAATATTTTTTGCCCAATTTATAATTTTAAAATTTATATTTATATTTCTATCTATAATTTAAAATTATTTTACATAAATTAAAACTATAATTGACACTTTTTGTTTATATCAAAATCAAAATTATTTATACTTTTTTTATATATACTTTATCTCTCTTATTTATTCTCTTATACTATTGTTCTTTTCTCTTTCTCTATATTAATAATTATCAATAATCCAAAATACAAATTTTAGTCTTTTATGTTTTTGTTTATATTTAATTTGATTTTTTTATCTTTTAAAAAATTTAATTTGATATTTTATTTTTTGATTTGATTTAACTTAGAGTTTGTTTGGATACTTTTCTATTGATTTTTTTTTTTTTATATTTTTAGTATAGAAGTTCTC
The DNA here is from genome assembly GCA_026544285.1 of Pachyrhizus erosus. Classification (NCBI taxonomy): domain Eukaryota; kingdom Viridiplantae; phylum Streptophyta; class Magnoliopsida; order Fabales; family Fabaceae; genus Pachyrhizus; species Pachyrhizus erosus. The sequence continues at coordinate 28,250 of JAMLFT010000780.1, read as the reverse complement.
AACAACATTTATGTCTTGCATCCAAATAGGTATTTAATTCTTTTGAAAGAATAACGGTTTTTGATTTTGAGTTGTGATTTTGAATTTTTTTTATTCATTCAAGGCAACAACTTTTTGCATTAAATTATACTTTAAAGGTGTAAATCATGCTACCAGTACCAAACCCCAAGTTTGGGTCCTTTGGGATTCATGCAACTGTATTTTTTTCTTCAACGAACTCTATGAATATCTATAGGCTATTTCAATTTTCTAGCTACAAGAGGCATGAAGAAAATTTAATGTTTTCTATCATTCAAAATGATGACCAATTGTCACCCAATTGTTCACTTGATATTTTTTTTTCCCTTTTATCATTATGCTAATTAAACTCTTTGACTCTCACGTTCTTCCTGTTGTGTTGTAGGATGAAGTTTTAGGGTAAGAAGGCATAAAATGATTTTATATCGAGTTTGTAGGACAATAAAAATTAATTATCTTACACTTTCATATACGAAGTGGAGAATTCATGTTGTGACTGATGACAAATGTAAGGTTTTTGAGACATTTTTGCGAGGCTATGAAAGACATTCAAGACGTAGTTTCTATGCTTTAATCCTTCTTTGTTAATTTCCTATTCAAATATGGATGCTTTACATCTACGAAATAAAGGCACGTAAAAAATTGTCACATACTTCCAAACAAGCTAATTCCTTGATTATCAACTACTCACTTCATTTTTAACTACCTAATTCTCACCACTAGCATAGTCCTATTGGCTTATAAGTATTAAGTATCAGTACTTAGTTAACACCTCCTACACCCACCCCAAATAAATAAATAAATAAAAGACATGCACTCAAATAAAAATTAGCCGATATTGGCCAATAATATCATCATTACTTTTTGCATGTTTTCAATGGATAGCAATTTTTTTTTCTAACCTAAAGTAAAAATAAAATAAAATTGTAACATATAGCTTCATCCTTTACTCCTCGAGTCATCAACAAAATCGTCTTGCTACTGTATAGTCAACACTTAAAATATGAAGTATGAACAATGATAACAACAAAGAAAGAAGCTCAAGTGAAACTAGAAGGACTAATAATCATACATTGAACACTTTTTCTGCCTTCTCAGTCTGCAGAATCTGGGGGACTGATAGTTAGAACCCTTTCCATCTGTTAAAAAAGCATAAGTAATGTTAAATAATTAATTTTCCCATTTTTCTGATACTCAATGAGATTACTTAGGCATATGTCATATCAATCTTCATCAACATATGTCTTCCATAACTTTTTCCCTCGAGATTTTGAGGTGAGGGAATCTTGCTTGTGCACCCAACCTTAAAATTTCTCCTAATTATTCCTACACCTGCAGTATCATCATCGCGACTTTGCCCACTATGTTGGTTTCTGTAGGATATGACTAGATCTTTACTTTTCACTCATGTGTCCTCGCACGAGAGCTGTTATCAATATGATACAATTACAAATATCATTATTTTTTTAAAAAAGTATCAACAACACACTTTAAGAATATGTCTTTAACATTTTTCTTTTAAATATAAAAGATCATCACGTTAAGAAAAAAAATAGAAGAACTTTTTTTTTTGACAAGTATCAGGTATACTTAGCCATGATTAATAGTCATATTTATATCTTTATTTAAACCGACTACTAATAAAATAACACAAAATATGGTTTACTTTGTCAAACTAAGATATTAGAAATATATGATTGTTGAGGCATACGGACAAAAGTTATTAACAGGGACAGATTTAAATTTCTAAACACTCTATCATGTAAGATAAATTTCTTAGAACTTATTTTTTTCCCTCCTCCTAATAATCCTAAATGTTCTCAATATTATTATAGTTACAATCTTATATGATGTTGAATCGAGATCTTTTTTCTTATCTAATCGCATATCTATGAGATTACAAAAAGTTTCTATTCATATCATTACATGTATATACAAAATGGTACGAACTAGGTACCAGTTCGGCTATATATCGTGTCTTTAGGGGAGCTGAATCAGTTGGACTGTATAAAACGCGACAAATAGGCTGAAGTATGCTTTGTTGTCTTGCATGATGGTGACTGGCACTACGAGCTTGTCTTTCTCTCCACTCTCTGATTGCATTTTTCATCACGTTAACATTGTACCAAAGCAGAAGCACAACCATGTCGATAGGAAATTATTAAATGATTTTAAATCATCATGTATTTATAGCTCTAATTCTAAATTAATGTTTACATGACACATAATTGAATTTTTTAATTTATAAAAAAATTGGTAACAATTAATTACGTGTGACGTATAGATTTCATGACTGTTGGAAGCCCTGATAATTTTTCCCATTAATTTAAGGGAGGGTTTTTGCTACAATGTTGTAAATGCTCAAATAATTAGAATACCTTATGGAGTCGAGAGTTTTATCATTATTAAGCCCGCGAAGAAAGTTTCCATGAACTTCATTTGAGATCCTCAATTTCTCCCTAAGTTCAGTTAGCAAACTTTCCTTCTCCTGATGAATAATAAATACAAGAGATTCATCTTCAAAGTAGGAAAACACAAAGATCGTGGAGAAGGAAAGGAAGGAACTAATACATACCCATGAAAGAACATTAGATTGATATTTGAAAGCACGCAAGACAGAATGGTAAGTTTCCCTCTCAGCTTCCTCAATCGTATTTTCCATGCTATCTGAATTGTGGAACATGGCTGCAGCTGAAAGAATTTACTTCTTTGATGTTATGTTTGTTTGTTTTTCTTGAAATGAAATCTTGTTCTTTGGCTTCTAAGACCTTCGCCGTTATCAAGTCAAAAGGATTGTCCCAAATTCTTAGATTTCAAGTCAAAAAGAGTTGGATCAATTAGACCCAGTTTGGTAGATCCAACAGACCCTTGAAATATAGGTATGTAAACTAATAAGAATATTTAGACTAGTATTTTTTTTTTTTGTTTTAATTTTTATTTTTTTTGTAAAATTTGTATAAATTTAGTTAAAAAAAGAGGTCACTTCGGCTAAGCCTAATGGGTTAGGAAGACAGATAAATATGTAACCCATAATAAATTCAAGTTATTCAAAGACCATTGTTATTTATACCTAATATAATTATTAATATATCTCTATTTTATATATTTTTTAAAAATATTTTTTTAAAAGTACTTTCTAAAATGTTAAGATGTTGAAATTTTTATACTCATGAAAATGCTTTCTGGAAGTGTTAATTTTTTTTCAGTTTCAGAAAATATTTTTCGAAAATCAATTTTTAGAAAAAAAAATTGGAATACCATTTGTTTTAAAGTTTATCTGCATTTATTATGTGTTGATATATTCACTTTCTTAATTTTTTTAAAAGAATTCCTGACAAAAAAAATATAAAATTATGAGATTTTAAAAATATTTATATATCTTCCTAGCAAACTTTTTTACATAAAGACAATTAATGTTTTATTTTTTTCTTTTCAAAATTAATTTATAGAAAATATTTTTCAAAATATATTAAAATTTTAATATTTTAAAAATACTTTCCCAAAACAATTTTTAATACTATAAAAAAAATACTTTTAAAAAAATACTTTTTAAAAAATAAAAAATATTAATAATAATAATAAATATAAATAATAATTGTGTTATTCTAATCTAAGTTGTTTTTCACACCTTGATTACTACTGGATGATCCATTTTATCACAACACCACTTCTAATTATTAAGTTACTAGTACTTGCAAATGTATGACATGAATATTTTTTTATATACACTGATTTAAAAAATTATATAAAAATTAAATACTATTAACATGTTATAAATTTAAAATTTTCTAATTATATTCTTTCAGAGATAATTAAAGATGATAGTATAATTATAATAACAATATTTTAAAGACAGTGACATTTGTTAAACTTAAAATAACCTTAGTTTTTATAATATAGAAATAGATATATTTGTTTAAAAATGTTATATCAGTATTTTTTATTTACTTAAATCTGATTAGCATTTCATACTTTTAAAAGTTAATATTTAATTAAATTGTATATTTAATTAGAATTTATTTAAAATTCCTGTTACTTTTAAGTTATAAACATCTACTTAGAGTCAAATATTGTTTAGAATAGTAATAGTAATTTTTTTGGGGAAAGACATGGTGATGGGGAATCTGTGAAATTAATGTACAGAAAAGGTGATTGTGTACGTGGAATTGTTTTACTTACACTCAATGAATCCCTAAATAGGATCCCAGTTCAGGAGCAAGAGTCCTAGAAGGAGGTCAAAATTAGCCACTAAAAATGGGGTTTAATTTAATTTGATCCACAAAATGGCTGAATTTCGTAGTTTGTACTCATCCCATCTTGCAACCTTTGGAAAACATGAAGAATCTCGAGTACAAAAGAACCAGAAGAAAACAACGCTTGCCTAGTGTAAATCTTCAGGGAGCAACAGTATTTTCAATTGTCTCTGACATGCCAGCTAAGATAGTTGGGTTTTTCTACTTCACTTCTAATCTAACTCAAGTGTATGGTTTTCAGTTTTCACGTGTCATACTGAAAACATGGAAGCGTAAGGCAAAACCACAAGTGGAAAGGCAATTTTAAAAGTGGTGAAAGATGACAAAATAGAAATGATTAGGCATGTTTAGTCAGTTACTACCTAGGCATTTTACCAAACTGGTCCCGATGAACACGTTTACTTCTTAATCTAATCAAAAGCCAATAGACCATTATTTTGATTGACAAAGCTGTGAACATGAGTATACAAGATTTTTAGCTCAGATTCACGTGTCCAATCACATGACCGTAGTGTAATATCTACTTAAAAGTTATTACATAATGAGGAGTAACACTAGTCGATTATGTGTCACATGATCAGCAGCTTCCAGGTTCTAACCTAGTAAACTAGAAGTTGAAAAGGTACTATGCATTTGTCTTTCAAATTCTTGTTAACAATCATTTGAGTTAATGGTCTACTGACAATACATTAACCGTATCATAAACTAAAAACCAACACAAATTTGATAAACTAAGTAGCTACCTTTTCCCCCCTTCTAGAATATGATATTGTGTAAGTTAATGGTGAACCACGTGCACAAGGCATGCTCCTGCTCTTTTCATATAAACCTGATCCAACTCTTGAAAACCATCATTCTTACTTTCCTACTAAAAAACCTTTCTCCATTTGTCATGAAGATCAGAAGTTGCAGAATTTTGGGTGCTGTCTTGGCCTTGGTTGTGCTTCACTCTCTTCTTTTCTCCTTGTACTCTCTCTCCCATGAACAGAGCTTTTCAGGAGAGACAAGTCTGTCAGTGTCAAGGAAGCTGCTATCTTCATCCTTTGCTTCTTTTTCAACAAGTATAAATAAGATAAGTGGAAGCAAGAAACAGAAGAAGAAAGTTGTGGAGCCGAGTCTCAGGAAAGCACCACCTAGCATACCCAATCCTACTCAGAACAAGTAGGATTAGCATTTCTTCTAGAGATCTTAGCAAGGAAGAATTCTTCGTGATTTGATCTTGTTGTCTGTTTTGTTTGCCTCTTGCTTATATAGTTTACTAATTTGCCAGATTCTTAGATTTTTTTTCTTGTTTGTTATTTCCTTTTGTATGGTTTTAGTGATAATGTTGAAGGAATTAGAGTAAGCACAGGCAGCACATGTACATAAGAACTAGAATTTAAAAAGTATATTCCAAGGATTTTGCTTTGCAAAAGAAAGTGATTTCACTAATTTGATCAGACTTCTAGATGGGAATTTCTCTTTTCATTAAGAAAATGTTGGCATTTTTGACATGCCACTGTTAGATCTATATAAATTACTATAAAACACATGAGGTGTGTTGTGCAGAAGATTCAAAGCAAAAGAAGTTAGTCCTTCAATGCTTAATTCACGGAAACGAAAGAAAATACCCCTTCTATCCTTAATAGACACTTTGCCTGACTATAGTTACCTATGTGGGACTTATTCTCCAACATTCTACTTTCATTCCAAATTAAACTGTAGTTTGTATATTCACCAAAAAAGAGAGAAGAGTTGTTTTATTTCCACAAATCTATTGAACATGGTTATGGGCCAAGAGATCGTGCAGGCTAGCCTCACATGAACTACTTTGCTTTTCTGAAGATAAAATTATTGTAATTCTTGGTGTACATGCTTGGCTAGGGGAGATTCATGCTACTCAATAATGCCAAGGTCAAAACGAGTCATGATAACAGATGGCATAGTGAGTAGTGCACGTTTGGTTGTTGGCTAGTGAGTTGTTGAAACATCTAGCCATATCATGCATCTTTTAGGTATAAAGTTGGCTTTACAGCCATATAAATTGGAACTTAGACGGTGATATGAGACATACGTCGGTCGTTTGATTGGATGGTTTTGAAGGAACATTGTTAAATTACATATCAGTTGCACTCACATACCTCTCACAACAATATCAGTGACAAAATTGGAGTATGCAGAAAATGAGATCTCTCCCTTTAATCGAATAGTAAAAAAAATTGTGTTAGCTGGGATGGTAGCAAAGGAAACAAGGATGGTCTCCACTTTCTCTTGCCCCGTCACCATGAATAACATTTTCATCCTTTGAAAATTGAGAAGTGAGCAGTATGGGCATAAATGTACTAAAGTTAAACAACCAATCTTGGACATTTCTTGATATTATATTTATTTGTGCTCTTGCTTTTTTTTTTTTTATTGTTTAGTTTAATCTAATAGTATATCATCAAATTCTCAAATTTAATTTTATATAACTTTAATTTTCTAAACTTCATTTTAATTAAAAATAAATTTAAGGTAAAGTAAATTGATCTATGTTTGAAAATTTTATTTTAATTTTGTAGGATGAAATTCTCAACTTATTTGACCAAGGTAGAGATACTTGATAAACAAGGTAATCTCATTATTTTGTTTGTAGCATTTTTTTTATATACTACTTATGACTTTTTGGTTTTGGCTAATCTACTTATAACTTAGTACTTTAATTAACATTTAGGTTTATTATAAATTATAGTTTATCATTTTTTTTACCTTTTCCCTTAGTACTTTAAGAAAATCACTATAATGTATCCATTAATATTATACTATTTTTTAATTACTATATTATCTATACATTTTTAATTTTTAATAATAAAACATTTGATATTAAAAAATAATAAAAGTTCAAAAATAAAAAAATAAAAAAATATAATTAACTAAGTTCAACAGACAATAATCGAAATGCATTTACGATAATCACTGCAGAATGATAGCATGGTTAGAAATCAGTTCATCTGGCTCAGCATCAATCATGTAATGCTTATGCATTATGCAACAAAGTTCTATTTTCATAAAAGAACTAATAGAATTTATAGTCATGCTTGTCTGTTTTTGAAGCAATCTGTACATATTTGCTTATTTCCAAAGCATTTAGAAGAGGTCCTCGAGTAGAATTCGGAGTCATAACAAAGGAGAATGATAAAACAAATTCCAGAGTCACGCATGTAATTTGGTTCATATAAAGTGTAGCTCCCATTGGCATTCTCAGTAATGTTAACAACTGCATTGCTATAGCCAGCTATATAGGGTTGCTTTAATTTGAATTTTCGACTCTCATTCTTACCCAAATCTTTAATCTCTGCAAATTATGTATAAACTCGAGCATTAGCAGGGAAGTCTTCCAGGTTCAATCTATAGTTGAGTGGTCCTTTTGTGCCAACAACTGTAGTTTGCATAACTTTAACAGGTGGGTATTCTCTTGTCTTTATATCTATGCACCACCTCAAAAAGATAATTTTGCCTTCCAATACGATCAGAATCTAAATTCTATCATAAGGGTCATCCGAGTACTTGAGAAACACATTTGTTTACAAAGATTAAATCAAGCTCATGTCATCGCATTAGTGAATTTTTCTTCCCAATTAAGCTAACCGTGCTACAATTTTTCCTTAATAAGGCAATAAGGTTTTATACTTCTACTGATGCTTATTCTCTGAGGTAAAATTTTGAAAAGTCTTCATTCATTTATGTGCCAAAAGAATATCAAAATAAAAAAACATGAGTTGAAATTTTTTAAGAGAGAAAAAGCTTGAATTGAGAATGAAAATGATAGGATACTAGCGTGCACCTAAGGAGTCTTGCAAAAATGCAGTCACCGGAATTGCATTTTTGCATAAATTGATATAACCAATACCAAGTGATCACAAAATCAAGAATCCTTAATTTCACAGAATAAATTACACTTTTAAAATGGTTACCAGAGCACCAAACTCCAAAAAGAATGATATACATGTTGGTCCTGTAAAATCTACTCTTAACGTGCCAAAATAGAAAAGTAGAATATCAGTACAGCATTAGCAATATGCTTAATGACACAAGCAGTGACAAAATATTGAAATCTCTATTTAGTGTACACTTGACTACTAACCTTCACCCATCTTGCTAAGAATTTTTCTGTTGAAAAATGAGAATGTACTTGATTGTTAGAAAGTGATTCTCCTCCAAAACTTTATGGTACGAAGAGGAGGCCTCTTCAAGGCTATTTATATGATTCTCTAAGAAGTACATAGAACTCAAGTCAGTATTATGAAAGAATATTACATTAAAAGATGTAAATATACAAGGATTTGAGAAAAAAAGCACTTGGATCTTTTAGTTTATAGCAGTCAATACAAGGCCATTGCATTAGACATGGATATTTCACAATGCTACATCCCAACTGTTGTGGACCTCCAAGCAACCTTTGAAGTGAACAAAGCCTCAGCTGCAGTCAACAAATGTATAATTTAGTAATTGTGACTAGCTAAATCATTGGTTCTCGAAACTAATGATATTTGACCCGAAAGTCAATCAGTGGGCTTAGTTGAATATAAGTATACTATCCAACTATGAAAAGCCAGAAAATGCTTTAAACATGTTATCTTCATTGAAATGGACATGTGGAATTACCGGTTTCTACTGAAATGAACAGGTAGAATTGCTGGTTGTCTTCATTGAAACAATCTTCAACCAATATTTTAGTAGCATTCAAGGCTTCTTCCATTCTAGCTTTGAAAGCAATCAAAGCAGAGACTAAAGCTCCAGCAGAGAAAAACAACGAACATGAGAAGCTAACTCTCACACCATGTTGGACAATAGCTTTTAATCCATCCCTTTTAGCTATTTTCATGAGAAATACAAAAAGAGAACAGATGAAGTAAGTAAAAAACGCAATTGCATAAGAATTCAGATAAACAATTGATCAAACTAAAAGAAATTTATTCCAGCTTACATTTAGTTGGAAAATTTTCATCACCTGAGATTCCCAACAAATGGAAGTATGGAACAAATCTTGCCACACAACAAACTCGAATTTTCAATACCAATAGACAACAAAATTGGCAATCTCAAATTAAATCCACTTCAAATGAAAATTGCAACCAAACTCAACTTTAAAAACACAAAAAGCACCAACAATTTATTACTATTAAAAAAATATATTACATCATCGAGCAACTGTGCTCTGTGACCTTCTTATTGGTAATCATACTGCCTCAACAGTTAAAGGCTCGTGCTTGAGTAGCTTCATGGACATGTATGTCTCCCACGGATGTCCCTCATCCGAACCTTTGACAAACCACGAACCCAATGTAGGTGAAGAAATTCAATCTACATAAACGATTGACGACATTAAAATGCATGAGAACTAAATCAAAATTGAATCGAGCACAATTAGGATTTTTCAATCAAATCGAGGGATGAAGCAACGAACAGAGAGAAAACAGTTTGGGAACTACATGTTCGGTGGTTAATTTGGCCTAGTCCATGGTAGTGGAGAACCCTAGAAGTCGCGAAGTTCGCTCAAGAAACTTACAATTTGGAACTGCAAACGAAGAAGTGAATGCAAGTGGCGGAGGCACAAGTGAACTTGAAATGACTCTGGAAATGCAAGGAGGCTTCGATGTGGGAGGCTTAATTGCCGATGTTGACACGATGCGGCCACCGAGAGAAGATTTTTATTTAACAAAGGTACTAAGTTTTATTTAAAAATAATTATATGTGTTTTTATATTTTTAATATAATAAATATTTTATATGTAAATTTATTAGTTTTAGATGTATAAAATTAATAGAAAGATTGATGTTAATAAAACCGTAAAAATTATCGAAACGCAAGTTTCACTGCTCAAATCAATTTTTTCCACCGCAAAGCAAACGGTTGCTTGACCCTTACTGTTTTTTTTTTTTTAATTCAAAAACGGAGTTTTCGATATTCAAAATCCACGTTCAAAAACAAAATTTCAAAATCCAAAGCTATCAAAAAAGAAAATATAAAAAAGGATCGGGAACATAGGCAACGAAGCCTTAAGCTGTTTTGTTCTGTGCTATTCAGATTTCAGAGCCCATGTTCCTTTTTCGCGATCTTCACTTTCGCAAACTCAGATATAAAATGAGATTTTCTTTTTTCTAATTTTTTCATTCTTTTAAAAATTTAGTAATGTTATGTGTAATTTTTTATAAATTATTTCAAATATTTATATGTTTAAAATATAGTATTTAATTATAGTTTATTAAATAAAAAATAAATAATTATTTTATTTATTTTTTAATAATGTGATAATTAATTAATTATTAACATAATTGTTATTTTATTATTATTTAATGATATTACTTGATAGTAAAAATAAAAAAATTTAAATAATTAAAAAATATATATTTATAAAAACTAAAAAAAATTAAACTTATAATTATTATGTCAATATTTTGTGTTGCATCGTTATGTTCTTGGCCGTTGGCATGACTCTTTTCTTTACAAATTAAAACACTTCGTAAACAATAAACAGAGAAGAAACTTCGGCAAAAATGATGTCGTATGAAATGTTGTCATTCTCAGGAAAAGAAATGTTAAGTGTCATAGAAATTAGAAAAATGGGTTGAGACCTGAGAAAACCGCAACTCAAACTAGAAAAGAAAACATTATTAAGCAGATACTTTAATCATATAGAAAGATAAAAGGACAGGCTCACTTCTTTGATCCTTATAAATAATTATTCATTAAAAAATGAAACCAAATGTAAATATGCAAATTAAATTATAAAGGTATACAATAAATATTGAAAAATAATAACCGATTTCATGTATAAAAACCAGAGGCATACTGAGTATGTAAGTAAATTTTCTGCAAAGTTGAATTTAAGATAAAATCTATTAATAACAATGTATTTTTTTGTAGGCTAAAGCCAATTTTAAGATATTTTTTAAAAAAAATTAATAACATTTTTATGGACTAAATTTAATGAGAATTGAGATATAAAATAAAATAATAATTATTAATTAGAATATCAATAATTGATATCATAAATAATTTTATTTTTTTTGTTTTTATTTTGTTGTTTATTTTTGGAGAGGAATGTTTGAAACATATTCATTCAAACATTCACTTGTATAAAATTTATTGAAAATAATAAAATTAAGAGAAAATTACTAAAATTTATTTTCTTGCAAAAATTTTATTATTTTCAATAAATTTTAATCAATAAAAGTGTGTATTAAAGTGTATTTTTAACATTTTTTATTGTTTAATTATTGATTATCATTGTATGTGCATTAATCTCTAAAATGCACTGATTCACTTTAAATGAACCAAATCCTAAGAAATAACTTATTAGAGGTTTTACAAAAAATAAAAATAGATTTTTATCTAGTAGGTTCAAATCTCATTCGTCAAAGAATAAACATATCTTACTTACCACTACACTAAAGTTAGGTATTAAAGAATTTACAATAAGTCATATGCATTATTTAACCAATTGAATTAAACTTTATTTTATTTCATTTCATTAAACTAGCTAGCAATAAAAATTGTATAGCTTATAAAAATACACAATAAATATTGTATAAATATTAATACTAAATAACTTCTTTTTTTTCTGATAACCTAAATTAAGAGTTAAATTTATCTTACTTGAATAGACCTAACAATATATATTAGTGACAACAATCCATATATTTAATATGTTTTAAAATTCTGAATGAAATGTGATGTTAAATTTATTTATATAATTTGTTACTTATTAATAATTTTTTCTCACATTTCACTCCTAACAAACAATTTTAGACTTGATAGAATGATCTAGTAATTAATTTACAAATATGATGCACAATATATTAGTGTTAATGATTGAACTACATATAAATAGTAATTACACATCTATTTTACCTCATATTTCCTAACAATATTTGGGTCAAATGCTACTCCATGCAGTTGAGATTTAATATCTAAAAAGAATTGGTCCTTCAAAATCACATATGTCAATTTTTTTTTGGATTTAACAAGTACTAGTATAGCGTCTAAAATGGAGTATGTTAGAGTGATAATGAATATGGGTTCTTGTTGCACTTTGTGACTCATAGGCATCTTTGTTCTATATATCCTTAAAAATCACAACATGTATGTCAATATTTGAAATATTTTAACAATCCTTAAAAATAGTTTTGTGCGCAATTCTGTTTATTAATATAATTTTTTGCTTATGAAAAAAATAAGTTCTTGTCACATGTTTGCAACTCAGCCGCACCTTTTATTCTATAAAAAGTTAAGTTTAGTCTCTTTTAATACACATTACCTTGAGGGTTTTTTTTTTTAATGAGCGATATACTTTACCTTGAGTGTTACAGTATTTTTTTTTATATCCCACCTCCACGCTAAACCATATGCAACAATCGGAGAGAAGTAGAAATCATTTGTTGTGTCACTTGAAATATAAGGATTTACTTTCTCTTTGTTATGGACATTTTATCCTATCATTTAATTATGTATTGTGTATCATTAATTAAAAAATGTAATTATAATAATTAGAAAAAAGACAGGTACTATCGTGTTTGTGTGCATGTCTACAAATTTTTTTTTGGTAAAATAAGGAGAATAGGAGGAATTAATTTGTAGCATAACACCACTTCTAAATGAAATCTGATATTGAAGAACCTACAATTATAATTGTGTATTTGTTTGGATAATTATAATTATATATTTGTTTGGATAAAGTCATTTAGAAATATTTTTTAAAAAAATGAATAAAAAATAAAATAATTTTTTTTCTAAATTAAAATTAATTTATATATAATTTATAGAATTAAAATAGTAATGTAAATTCTCATTACGTTCACATATGAAAGAATAATTTAATTTAACAAAAAAATTTATGTTTGATTCTTTTCAAGTACATAATTTTTTGCTAGCAACAACTGAATCTGTAAATTGAAAAACACTCAGAATTTCTATCTTAAAATAAAAAAACTTAATTTATACGTAAACTATTTTAGAAGAAATTCATTTTATTTTTAAAAAAACACTTCTAAATAAACTTATTCAAATGAGTTTTTATATGAAAAATCAAATTTAATTTAGATACCTAAAAATTAGATTATATAAATCAAATGATATGAGAACATTTTAAAAGAACTTGTTTTAAATGTAGAATAAATTATTTCAAATGTAAGTATAATACTTGGTTGGAAAATATTACTGCTTATAATGATTTTAGTTGGTTTAATCAGAGTTATCTTTTTATAAAAGATATTTGTATTCTGTATTAAAAACAATGCAAGTACAACACAGATCCACAACGTAACCTTTCAAATTTCAAGTGAGGAAATAGAAGTAGAGGCAGCTCCCCCACCTCATTTGTTTGATCCTGTCCTAGAGAATAAAATCCCAAGTGGTTCCACCCATTCACTTTTATGTGTAAAAGCAGTTTCTGTAGTAACAAGGAGACCAAAGGCACCAAATTTGTATCTACTAAAGCTTCCATACATATCTGCAATAAAGCAGCTAAAGAAGTTTCGGAATAAAGCATAACTCAGGAGAATAAAAGACATCAATATTGATGCCATAGCTATCTCCTTTTACTGTCCTATTAACCCTGTAATTGCAAAAGGACTATTGACTGGTCTTAATTCCTGTACATCTGTACTGACACAGACCAGATTAGTAGCTACATAGAGAGAAATATGTGAAAACTAATTCTGTGAAAAAAAAAATTAGTATTACTATTGAGAAATGAGAAGTAATAAATGGCCTGATACGACATGAAGATGTGCTAGCTTCCTATTAATTATGTTCCTTTCACCGCAAATAGTTGATATTCCTCAACGATTACATAAGATAGTCTAACCATGCACGAACATGATGTGAGACTTAGCATATTTCGTAATCCAAATTTTTTATTTAATCATATTTGGGATCGTCCTAAGAAAGTGGAGGTATAGGATGGCTGAACTAGACAAATATTTATATACTTAATAGTTTATTTTCAAAATTATTTATCATTTATTTAATTATCAATTCTGCAGAGGTTTCTTCAATATCCAACATCAATCAGACAGGAAGTCCCATCCCAAAGATCACCCTAGATTCATAGAGTCCTCTATCATAATATCAATTATTTACCCTTGCAATTAGCTACCATAAATTATCTTATCTCTGACTTTCAAAAACCCACTTGAGGATAAACAATTCTGCCATCTATTTTAATTACTCGGTTTATTTTTTGCTAGATTACTAAGATACTCAAACTATTGAGTAAATGATGCTGATATATATGTGATTCATGATCAACAAGGTATCAAACAAAGCTTCTATATCCTGTACTAATTTGTGTGCAAAGGCAGGATATGCCAACCTTGGCTGACCTGGTAGAGTAACCAAAACCAATTGATATCCTAATTAGGGTAAAAGAATGCAACTTTGTTTAAGATCAAGTACATCAGCACATGACATCAATGACCTGTGCTCTTGTCATGGACATGTGCTCTTCCTTTAAGGCTGCTATAAGATTTTCATTTTTCTCTTTTTCTTGAATGTTATTCTAGTCAAGTAAGACAAAACACAATCAGTGGATGGGATAGAAAGGATAATAATCATCTAAGCTAGTACATATGAAGATTACAGAAATAGATGACAAGGTCATTGAATTAGTATATATTACTTTACTTGTAAACATGATTTTGGGTTTGAAAAGTACTAGATGTTGGATCTATCACCGTAACTATCTTGCCTGTTTCAATGTCTAGCTGTCCGGTAGTGGTGAGAGTGCGTGCATCTCGATCCATGAACTTACCTACCTAATGGGGACCATCATTTTAATATTATTACCGTCTAAATCATCTTAAGGTTAATTAAGATTCTCTGCTATGAACCCAAGAGCTAGTCTTTTTCTGTTAGTCTATCTTCCACGTAGTGTGGTACAGAAAGCATATTCTGTAACTTTCTAATAATTTCTCCCTTATCTTAATTTCTAAAATTTCAGCAAATGTGTGCCAATTAAACTTCAAAAATAATAATAAAAAGGACAAAAAGGGAGGGAGGGGTTGGAGTAGGTGAGTCGGGTCGAGACTGAGTCCACTCTATTGAACTAGCATAGTTTTAAACTTTTGCATATGCGGGTCTTAATGGCAGGTGTCGTGGACCCACTAGATACAGGTGGCAGTGCTGCAACATTTCTTGATGCTAGAGGTGTTGCAGCTGTTAAGGCAACAACATTATAACCACGTAGAACATAGTGCAAGAAATTGCAGTGCTGAAAAACTTAGTTGACAAATTGAACTAAATATGCGAGTTCTATGAAATCATGATCTACAATTGACATGTGCTCCGTAGCTATACAATCAGCAAGAGATACTATAGGATTCTGGAAGTTTGAAGAGGTTAAAAATATCATATTCGTACTCCCTAAGAAATAATTAAATGAGGAATATGTATACCAAAATTATCATATTCGTGCTCGATCTTCAAGAGACTACTAAATAAATGAGTTAAAAATTAAATTGGAAAGTTGGATATTTTTTTCTCATTATTTGGCCGTAACCCAATGACGGACTAGCAAACAAGCAAGTAGCACCAAAAGTCGTTTAACAATGGATAAGATGTTGATGTCCAATAATTAATTGCTATATTTAGGTGTCCAGAAGACAGGGCACTGTGTAAATTAATATTGGGTTTGAATCTGAGTAACTTCCTCATCAGATATATCTGTCCATTACAGCTAGAATATGTGTGCGCGAACTTAATAAAAAAACAATAATTTCCGAAAAAGAAAAAACTGAACCAAACAAAGGTTGATATGAAAACAACTGGTAAGCAGAGAGGTCATGTAGTTTCTATAATGAGCTAGAATGGTGAAGATGAGATCTACATAATTTCAAACAGCACTTCTCAATTATTATCAAAATAAGTCTGCAGATTAAAAGTTAAAGCTACCGTGACCGTATCAACAGACAGAAGAATTGCACAATTCCCAATCCTATCCCATATATCATGTACAATTCTTCAAACCCCCTTCGTCTTTTGAAAAGTTTGGATAAAAAGAAAAAGGCAAATTAATATATATGATCATAAATAATAAAACCAACCCTTGACACACCCGATAGGCGATGGACAAGCTTTCCCAAATAGTCAACAAGTTCGAATTCGAATGTGGGAAAACGCAGAACTGAGAACTAACTTTGAAAAGAAACACCAAAAACAACTTGAGCTTTTCGGTTTACATGCTTCTAGCTAGCATTTCTTGGAACCTCCTATCAGACTCTTGCTTTTCCAACCTGAACTTCTCGTGGCAATTGGCAATGAACATTTCTGCTAGCATATCAATCTCGTTCATTTCATTCTCATTATTTGCACTTGCACCCTTATTATCGCCTTCACCTTCAGCTTTCTTCTCCTCAAGCCACCTTAGATAGGGGCAATCTTCATCTTGTAGCTCCCCCGGGCCATGGCACGTGGCAGACAGCCCTTCATAAACGGGTTCGGGAACCGGCAACACGTGCGAGGATTTTGAGGAGCACCAGTTATAGTGGAGCCTGAAGGAACCTAAGATGATCTTCTTGCGTCTGTTGCTGTAATGCTTTTTGTGAGGGAAGTGGATGGTTGAGTTGTCCTTGAGAATCTCAACCACGACAGCTTTGACTTTGGAGAGTGCACGAATAATTCGGCACAAGTGAGAGATTATAAGGGTGTGGACGATTCTTTTTAGCTTCATGGAGCTTAAGGTTGACGATGGGGACGATGGTTTTACTGAGAAGACTTGAAGAGGGTACAAGGTTCTGAGATGCGACGGGCTAAACATTTTTGTCTGCTAAAGGGGGCAGGTAGATAGAAACAGTGTTTGAGAGAGTGATCAGTGTTATGTATTTTGTTCATGCTCGAGAGCTGTTGTTGTAGTTTATATGGGGTGCCAACCCTGATGAATTACCGGTTTGCCCTCTGTTTTCTGGTTTATTTAAAGGCTGCCCTACACTTTTTTGTGGAAAAATAGTCAAAATAACATTGTCATTGTTCTTTTTCTTTTGTGGATATGTTGGGGATACGACCCGCTTGTTTGTTTTAAAAAAATTTGGTTGGTTTCAGCAGCTTCACGAACACTCAATTTCCTTGTGCTGTAATTATGTTACAATAGTAAGCAGTTCGAGAACGGTGTTTAAGGCTCAATAATCGCCATAATTACGACCCCAAGGATTATAATACGTGATATAATTAATTAAATCTTTCATTAAAAATCCTGCAGTTTCCTAAACACTGCTAGTGGTATTTTTTTGTATTTCTAAGAACTTTCATCCGAATTTGCAGCCAAAGCTGTTTTTTGCATAAACAATAGCATCCTATAGATTTATACGTACTTTGACACTTTCTTTACGCAGAACTTTGTTTGCATTATATTATTATATTGGGGAAGAACGTGTGTCATTGAATGACATAAGAAATTAGATCAGCAAAACAAAAATAATTATAAGAGAATAACGTAGGAAAGTTGTATAATATCATGGAGTGATTTAATTGAAGGTTAATGATGTATATACATACCGACTTAACTTTTTCTTTTCACAGCTGTTCAACACCAATTTAAGGAATGAAATATTTAAGTAAAATCTTCGGTGGTTTGCATGAGTCAAATTTCAGTAGTGGATTTTAAAAGTTTCTCACAATCAAGTTAGTATCTACAGATGGAGGTTAAGAGAGTAAAAGTTAGAAAGTATGTCTAATGATATATCATTCTTATTCATGTTATAATAGTGATTCTTAACAAATGCATTTAGGAGTGAATCCTGTGATATTTGTTGTTCGTTCTTAACAAATTACCTATCAGATCCTATGCTTCACAGACATCGATATAAAGTCGAGAGATTCTTGACTCATATGTAGTATTGAGTTTACACTCTTGTCATCGGAGTTAGCAGTATTGGACTAACGTATTGGCTTTGTTCATTTATGTTGGTCTAAGTCCTCTGAACAAAATTCAAACTAGTTGCCTCCCAAACTAATATGTTGGCTCAATGTGTCACATATTTTGGACCAAAAATAATTTGATTTAGAAGTGAAATATTAATCCTTTAAGCTTTGCAAGAGACACCAAAGATGAAGTAAAATCGTGGAGTATAACTACCCAATTTTGAGATCTAGATAGAAATAAAGGCAGGACTCGGTTGTTGGACAAAAAAGCCTAAAAATGTGACACAAATACCCTAATCAAATATTAAGAGAATTAAGCTTAATCTAATCAAGAAATCATAATAAAAATGGTGTCTCTAGACAAAACAACGTCATCATCATATTTTAATACTTTATTGAGGGATTAACTTAGGTTTAATAGTGAAAAATGATTAATCAAGAGTTAATGAGTTTAGAAAAATATTAAAACAAAAAAAAAAGTCAAATCTATACTAGTTTTAGTAGAGGTGTTTATAATTATGGATATCTATAAATCCAAAGAATTCAACTCAAATATTTTAGATTGAGTTTTTTTTAAAAAAATTATTTAGGAAGAACTTAATCAAACTCATTATTTTTTAGGTTAGATATTGGCTTTTGATTTTGAATTTGCCAATCTAACTCAACTTATTGACATAATTTATTTTAAATTTTAATTTATTATTTATATATAAGTTTAATGGTCATACACTTATAATATAAAATAATTTTATAATATCATTCAATTTATAAATTATTCTTGATATAACTTATAAGATAATTATTATAAACATTAACAAACATATAAAATATGATAATTTATGATTGAATAATAATATAAAATTATTTTATATTGTGTATAATTTTTTTTTCTTTATATATCCTATAAAAAATAAGAAAACACCTAGTATTAGATTAATTGACTATGTAAGCCTTAGTCTCACACTCTTCCACTTTCCTTTATCTATCTAGAGTTTTTATATTCTTATATACTCAATAAAAATGTATTAACATTAAATATTATATATATTTTTAGATATCATTATAATTTATTTATTTATTAATTAATAATCTTAAAACACTGATAAATATTATAAAAAAAAGGTGAATAATAACATATGCAATAATATGTATTAGCTATATATAATACAATTATTTAAAATTTATATCAAATTTCCATTTGAAAATGGGAAGAGATCTTTTTTAAAATTTTAAAGTAATTTTTAATTCATTATACCCATAAATCAATTTAATCCATCTCATTATTAATCGAGTTGGTTTAATTCGAATTTGATAAAAAAAATTATATAAATTCAACCTAATTCAATTCAAATTATTTTGAGTGGGATAGGTAATGGATTTAATAAAACTCTACTAAAATCTATTCATGAACATCCCTAAATTTTAGTAATTAATTTGATAATTAGGTTAATTAATGGAAAAATAATACTTTTGGTTAAATGAAATTATTATTATGTTTAAAATAATTAATTTTGGTTGTAATAAAAAATTTTGGATCAGATTTGAAAGTTTAATAATTTTTTGAATTTAAGTTAAGTGTAAATATTATAGTTAAAATTGGCTAATTAGGGGTATGAGAATAATTTTATCTAATTAAGATAGTTTCATAGTCAAAATAATTTATTATATTAATAAACAGCTTATCCAAATCATATTTTAAGGATTGATTATTTTTTAGACTTAATTTGAGTTAATTATAAATATTCTAGATAAACTAAATAATACTTTAGGGGGAAAACTGTCTTTTCACCATTAGAGATCTTTGAAAATTATGAGAAAATGACTGGCGAAAGATAATGTTATTATAAGGACCTTGTAAAAGTTTCATGTCTAAATGACTTAAGAAGCTCTTAAAATATTTTTTGGAAATTAAGTAATTAGTATTCAATTTGAAGGTATTTTAAAATTTTAAAAAATTTAAAATAATTAATTTTAGAATAATCATGAAATATATAAATTTAAATGTAGCTTATTAAAATTTAATTAAAAATTCTACGTGGAACCTTAAGGAATTTTTTTTATAAAATTTAATAATACATGTGTTACATGTTAATAACCATTTAATTATGTAGCGTTTATAATTTTAAAAAATTGATTAAGAACCTATCCACACCTGTAACTACTTGTTTAAAAATATTTATATCCTTGTGAAGGATTATTCATGGTGTGGTGGTGATATTAGGATTTTTTGTGGTCAATTATGCATGTAGCTTGAAGCTTAAAAGTTTGAGCACAATATTGTTGTTGTTTTCACATATTAAGATGTTTAAGTGGTGTTGAAGGAATATTTATTTTACTAATTACTTATTGGTTATTATGCAATTGTAAGCATGAATTGTTAAATGTGGATATGAGTATGCATTTTATTTTTTGAGTATTGGTAAAGTTAGTGGAGGTTATTTAGATAAGATCTTAAGAGCATATGGACGTATGATTCTATAAAATGTTGAAACAATGCAAACTCTGTATTGTGGTGACGATTAACTACATACAAATATCTTTATGAAGCCATGATTTCTACATGATCAAATATTGGTATGACCACTAAATGATTTTTTTAGCATGTGATGTTTGACCTAATTGTTAATATTGATTATGATATCATGATATAGGGCATTATCAACTAATCATCCAAATGATAGGAATCTTCATGGAGTTGAATTTGTTACATGCATTAATATCATATACATATTTATATTGATTTGCGTGTAATTGATGTTATGTGTTGTTAAGTATTGAAATATATTGTATGTTGTTATAATTGTTGGTGTATGTTATAATGTATTTTATAAGATTAACCTTTTTGCAAGATGATTGTAACATTTGCATTTGATTAATCAATTTTTATATATTTATTATAGCTTTGTATTTGGATTTTTTGGATATTTATTACGCATGATACTGGTATTCTAGTTGAGTTTTCTTATATTTAATTAGGTGTTAATGCAAATCTTGGATAGTTTTTAAATTTTAATGTATTTTGCCTTTCCTTCCAGTAAGGACAGGATAAAGACATATAAATAATAAATTAAGTGAAAAAGAGAGAGTATAATCTCTACAAGGATTGTAGTTTAATAACAAAACAATCAATTAATTACTCTTTTAATGTGAGAACAAAGAAATAATAAGAATTTTTAAGTTAATTGATAGAAAGAAGAATTCAAGTAAAATATTAAAAATTCAATTAACAAAAATAGTTAGGTGTTAAAATCACTTTGATTCTCTTTTTAAGGTAATTTTTTTCTTTTCTAAATTTTTTTATTATGTAATTAACATCTAATTTTTCTAATTTAGTTTAACCTCAATTGGATAATAAATTCTTTATTTCTAATTATGAATTTTGATCCCTTAAACAAAAAAAATTAGTAACAAACATTAGGCATAAAATGTTCACACATATATGCATACAACGTAGTTGTATCTCTAGTCTAAAAAATTGTATGATTATTAAATTAGAACAATCTATGCCCTAATTTTTTAATTACAAAATTTAGATTATGTATAAATTTTTTAACGAGTCACAATCATGGAAGCTTTGGCACGAATTCAATAACTTCATTCCCATAAAATGAAATAGGATTTAAAAAGAAAATTAATTACAAAATATTAAAGTCAAGGTTCATCCTAGTCAAACCCTATAAAAAAAATTAAAAACTCATAAAAAAAGAAAAAGAAAACAAATACATACAAGAGATATGAAATTATATACATAGTTACATATGACTGTTTTATTAGATTTTTTTTATGATATGACAAGTTACTAAAATATTAAAGTAACTATTACATTATCATTTAATAGACAATTATAATTAAAATTAAAAAAATCACTTGATAATAAAAATTAAAACAAACAAATTCTTAAGAAAAAAAATATTTTTTGAAAATTAAATTCATATTTAAATTTAAGTCAATAAATTATGTGGGTTTTTTTTTCTAAGTAAAATTGATAGCAACGTTTCACATGTTGTTTTATCACTTTACTACAAGATGTTGTTGTCACGTTTGAGGTTTGCCAACTCAAGAACTTGCAGGGGTAATATCAAAATCTTAATATGGAGATCTTTCCCTCTGAGTCTTCTTATGTTTATACTGAATTAGTCTTGCCTGACCCGTCAATTAGTTGGATTTGAAGGAGACATGCACAAAATTACGTACACTCAATTATTTGTTTTAAAACAAGACAAGAGACTTTTTACGTTGGAGATGCCCGATGAATTAGACTGTTTCACCAGATTTTATTTTTATAATAAGTTACATCAACTTAATACTCAAAATTAAAGTTTTAAAAATAATAGTTTAACTTAAAAGATTTTTTAAACCAATTTCCCTCTAAATTAGATTAAAATGAAAGGAAGAGAAAAAAAAAATAGCATGCAACTTAATTTTAAAAGTTAATTTCCAGTTATACATTTTTATAGTTTCACAAATTTTTAACAGTTTTTGTTCTACTTGAAATTTTACTCTTCTACACTCCTCCATTATAATTCTTTTATCTCATCTAAACTTGCATGAATTACGATGTTTTGCATCAAAATATTATTTATACATATATCTTTTCACATTATTTTTTTCATGTTATTTTTAAAATTATTATGTGACTGCTAAATAATTTTTTTGCATATTGTAAAACTATTATACAAAAAACCATACACGAAATAGGTGGCATGATTTTCCTCTGATTTCTTTTAAATTTTTTAAGTTATCATTCATCAACAAACATCTCTTTAATAGATATATGAAAAAGATATATTTAATGAGAAAGAGAATTATATATATTAAATGGATTTATTTTCGGATGCGAATATTTATTTGTAAAAGTTGACAGAAATAAGTAAGTTTTCGATATTTTATTATCTAGTTGCTCAGATGTAAATGAGCGAGAAGGAGTGAAGTATTAAAAATTTATGTTTGAATTGTGAAAAAAATAAGTAGTTTAAGTTAATTTTATTTATTTAAATAAATTTAATTAAAAATTTAAATTTGACTTATTTAAAAAATAAAGTTTAAGTTTAATTTATTTAACTCTTATATAATTTATTTTTTATTTTGCAAAATGCTTTCTTAAATTTTTAAATTTTATCAATTTAACATTTAATAATTTTAATACTATGTAATAATCTATAAATATAGGTGTCTGAAACAAATAGTGTGTATATATAAATGAGTTATTCACGAATTATTAATGTTAAGCTTTTTGAGTTATTTAAATAATTAAGTATAATCTTAATTTTAAGTTTAATTATTTAATTAAATAAATAAACTTAATTAAATATTTATCAACTTGAGTTCAAATAGTTCACAAATATTTTGGCTCATTTACACACCTATCTACTTAATCCATATTTTTAAAAAATTAAATTTTTTGTATGTGAGCTTGATATTAATTTTACTACTATCCAAATAGTTTATATAAGAAATAAATAGTATTAGTTATTTTTTATCTTAATTATAAGAAATATGCAATCTCTTTTAAATATATTCATTATTAATTATTTTATATTTATAATTTATTAAAAGCCTATTAATGAGATATAATTTTTTAATGAAAGTGAATTTATTTATTAACAATATAACTCATTTTCATTGATTAATAAAATATTTTTTAAATTATAAATAGTGCATTATATTAATTATTACTTAAATTAATTAATTCTATAGATATTTTTATAAAAAAAATATTAGTTAAAATTTATTAATTTAACTATTTTTTACTAATCTCAATAAATTAAATATTATTTTTAAATATAAAAACAGATATAGTATCACCTTGCAACGTAGAAATATCGTTTGATATTACAATAGTTTGTTATAACTTTCATATTAAGAGATTTAACTTAGTTAATTAAATATTGTATATTAGTTATTATAAAATCTCTAGTACTTTGAGTACAATTCATACGAATAAAACAAATTATAATTTTTATATTTTAAACTCAGAAATTGTATTATTATGTTAGATTTAAATTTATTGTTTTTAAGCCAATAGATCGAATTTTATTAATGAAGAAAACCCAGACCAATGGAATTAAATTTAGTTAAATATTTTATTTATTACATTTCATAATTATAATATGAAAACTTCTTAGATATTTTTAACTTGCGTTATGGATGTTAGATTTTTAATTATACCTCTATCTATTGTTGATTGTTAATATTAATATAGCACGTTTATTTTACTAATTAATCAAAACGAAAGTATATTAAAATAAAATAAATGTACCAAAAAAAATAAAAGGAAAACTCATTTTATTAAGAAAAAAAAATTATAAATTGACCGTGTAAAATAATTTTGTACTATAATTTAATTACAAATTATTATATATGATTAGAGTATAAATGATTTGAGTTGAGTTGAATTTAATCTAATTTTTAATTTAATTTAATTAAACTTACCTTAATTGAATTAGGTTTAATTATCAAGTTGAATAATTAAAAAAATATTACTACTTATTTAATTCTGAAAAAAAAATATATCTCAAAATTATTAATTTTGTATTGCTTGATTGAATCTTAATTCTTATAAGTTAGCTATTAATATTTATTATTTTATTATTTTACAACTCATTAGTTCTGAATTCAACAAAATCATTAAATTTTTTTTGCATCTCACAATTATTATATCTGATGAATATCTAAAACCAAATAAATTGTTGTAATTCGTGAATCAATAAGAATTAGAGTTTAGATTTTTTATTATTATTCACATTTTTTCACATATGACAAGTAGAAAGTTAGATAATTAATATTTTTTATTATATATTTAGGTTGAGTTGAGTTTGAAACTCATGTATATGTTACTCCAACCCAAATTTAATTAGGTGTATTAAAAAATTTTAGCTTAACCCAACCCGTAAAAATGTAATTGGGTTGAGTTTAATTGAATAAGTTGGCAAGTTGGATGTAATATGTTTACATTCTAAATATATGGTATATTTGTTGATTTTATAATAATTAATTTTAAAAGTTATACAATAGTGATATATAGTGATACTATGATTTATTATTTCTTTAAATTTTTACTATAAAACTAATTCATAGTATAATCTTTAAACCACTAGCATATCATCACCTATTACTATCACTTAAAAAATAAGTGTCAAAACTATTTTTTGTCTTTCATCAAGTCACACTTTACTTAAATAACTCTAAATTATTTAAAAAATTTAAAACTAAAGATTATCTTATCATGAATTACTTTTTATATTTGATCTAGTCATTTTTAAAATCTCACTTAATTTATCAAACAATTTACTGAGTTATACCTTTAAATAAAATAAGTTACATAAGTAAATTTTTAAACTAGTTAAACATTTAAATAATTAGACCAAACTTTAATATAAGACTTAAATATTTTTTTATCTTTATAAATATCATTTTTTTTTATTTTTAATCTTTATAAATTATTTTTTTATTTTATTTTTAGTCCTTCTAAATTATATTATTTTTATTTTTAATTCTTGTATTTTTTTAAAATTTATATTGACATGAATTATTTTTTGTTAACTTAACAACATCATTTATTTATATGACACAGTAATAGTTAATCTTGTCAATCATTATCAGTCATTTTAAACACAAAAACTAATGGTAAAAAAAATAACAAAGTCAAAGAACTTTTTTTTTAAATTACAGAAATTAAGATAAAAAAAAAGTAAATTATAGAGAAAAAACATATTGTGGCATTTCTCAATTTTCAATGAAGTACTATGCAAGAATGTATTTATGTGGTTCTGTTGACATTAACCAAGTGCGGAGAAAATCCATAGAAGTTCAACAAAACGAAATCAAACTTAAAAAAAAAAAAAAAAAAAAAAAAACTTCGCCTAGTCAACTTTAATTAGTTTTTACCTAACTCCAAAATATACATTTAATCGCTTCAGAAGATAGGAATAATTCGCCTTTCCTTCAATATATTCCCACTGCATCATCTGTCTCCGTCAACGAAACTCCCATGCAATTCTGCATTTTAACTTTTCTTATTCTGAACAAAGTATGTCATTTTCTTCCTTTTTATTTGATTTCTTTTTACCTTTTTAGTGATTTTAATTTTTTTTGGTTTCTTCCTTGTGTGTTCGGTGTAGAAAACTTATTATGCACTTTTATAGTAGAGTTGCTCTATTTACTAGAGCCTTCAAGCCAACCAGAGGAGGGTAATATCAAGTTTATATACAGAGGATTACTGCAGACAATTAATCTCATATAGCCAAGCAGAGAAAAAAAAAATATTAAAAGGAAGGCCCTGTTGAAATTAAGGTGTTTATAAGATCATTTTCATGTCAATGACTAATTGAACTAAAATCTTTTTTAATAAACTTTTTTCCAAAAACACTTACAAATAAAAAACTAACATAACTTGAATTCCACTCATAAACTAAATCAATTTATATACATCACTTTTATGAAAGATCTTTGGTATAATTTCTCTAAAAATAGATATTCATAAATTGATTTTAATTTATAAAAGTATTTTAATTTATTTTTTGTAACCGTTTATAAAGAAATTTATCTAAACAGCCTTGAGGACACATTGAATTACGAATTAATCTTTAAAACATTCCTATCTTTCTATATTCTTTCCCTCTCCGTAACTGACTCAATGGAAAGAATAAAGAGAAAGAAAAATAAACTCTCATGTTTTAGCTTGTATAGCAATAACAAACTTCAAAAAGGTTAATTTTCAAATTCCTTTAATTAACGGGGTGTACAAAACGCAACAAATACATGATCTAATCAAACTCCAATAATGCAGAACCGACTGAGGAGAGGCTCATTTTCTGAAACTAAAATTCATGATCTGATAAAATTTTAAGAACTTCTCAAACCCCCCAAAAAATAAATAAAAAAATTGCAATAAAATAATAATTGAACAAGTCAGAAGCAATATTTCCTTGCGTAATTATATTTCAATTAGGGTTACAGAAGCGCAGCACTTTATTTTCCTTAGCAATGATGAAGTATACGTAAGTACCTTAACCTAGTATGCTTCAGTTAATAGGGCTATATCACGCTTTAGCTATATAAGTCGTTTTGATATCATTTGCAGATATTGCTGAAGTTTGTAAAGTGATTATAATCATTGGTTGCTTCAAGGTTTTGGAGCTCAAAGGTGATTTGTCCATGCCTACAGAGAGAATAAAAACAAGACCTGACATTATGTAATCAAAATGTCCATCGTGTCATTTTCGATCTTCTTTTTTAGCACATTAGTGATCATGCAGACTGCATCAGCATATAATGCAATTTGTGTACCCTCAGGGGTCGCACTTGCACACTGTTCACATTGTCTTTTAAGCATACTTTTAAAAATTCACTGGTACAACTCGTTAGATGAAAAATATTTATATAATTGATTAATTTTATGGTTTGATTTCATCAATTTTTATGATTGAATTAGTTAATTAGTCTAATTAAATGACTAAATTAGTCTGATTAATATTTATTATTTTATTAAAATATAAATTATAATAAAAATAACACTTAAAAATTAAATTCAAAAGTTAAAAATTATTTAATAGATCAATTTATAATTAAATTTTTATAATTAATAAGCAAAATTACTATAGAAATTTTAATTATTAATCTATTGATTCGATTAATAATTTATAAATTCAGTATTTTAATTTAGTTTTTGAATTATTTTTTTTAAGTATATTTGGATCATCATTAAAAAATTATTTTATAAAATTAATTTTTAAAATAATTCTATTATGTTTAGATGTTATAGAAATTAGATACTATAAGGTTGGAATCTGATACAATGACTCAACATTCATTCATGGTATAAACATGGCATTTTGTTATATTATATTCATCTATCTCATCCGTTGGTCTCTAACGTCTGTTTTCGAAATTTGTGGCATAGTGAACGACAGCCGAATGTAACAAATTCAAATAAATTTATGAGTGGAAATTATTTTGTTTTTCCACAAATGATTTTATATTTTTTAAAATTTATTGATAATGTATTAACAATGTAAAAAAATATTACATTATCAATTAATTAAAAATTATTATTAATATTATTTTTTATATAATTATTATAAAAATTAACAAATTTATTATATA
>JAMLFT010000779.1:0-36764 GCA_026544285.1 Pachyrhizus erosus | reverse complement strand
AAATATAATAATTAATTTTTGAGTATAGATAGAATAGATAATTATATATTTATTTTTGTCTTTATCTCTATTTTAAAAAGTTAGATAATACTTATATTTATATCCTTAAGCAATTAAAGTGAATATTTCCCATTAAAATTCTGGATAGATACTTGTAAATATGAATCATTTTATTATTTACTTCTCCATTAATATATTTATGTATGTTAATTTATTGTGCATGATTATAGTAATTAATTCAAAATATTACATAATTTTATATATGAAGTTGCCCTTGTTTCTATCAAAATATTATTCAAATATTGAAATTAAAATAATAATAGTTATTAATTTGTTTCCATATTTATTAAATTACTTTAGAAAAATTATGAGAGGTATCTTGTACCACATAAATTTTTTTAAAAAAATTCTATTTAATTAAATCTTTAAATTACATGTGATTTCATTATTTTAAATTTGAATTATTTTTTAATTAGAAGTTAAATACAAAGAGATTGAAAAATCTAAAATCAAAACTAAAAAATTTAATCATAAGCATTGTCCAAAATGAAAGTAAAATGTTCTCAAAAATCATAATTGTCAAATTAATTTCTATTTTTTTTCTCTATGTATAATTTGTAATTTTTTACTTCCACTTACTCACATGAAATGTAATACATTATTTATCATATCAATTATAATTTATGAATTACCTTTAATAATAACACTTTTATTAAATTGAAATCATAAATAATTATATTTGTATTTAACTTGGTCCTATTTCATTAGAAAATTTTAAAAATTACACTAAAAAGGTATATAAGTTTGTTTAAATTTTAATAAAGTATAACTTAATTATGAAGAAATTAAATTATTTATGAAATATTTATCCAATTTGTTTTTATATATTCTAGGTGAATTACACAAAAAAAATATTTTATATATTATGAATATTTTTTTAGCATAATTTTTGTATAAGTATTAAGATATTTGTAATGTACATAATTTCTTCAATGAAAAAAATGTTTATTAATTCATTTATTGTTAAATGATATATGAATCTTCAATTTGTTTGCAAAAATTTTATATTATTTACAAAATTGGTTTCCTTTTATTTCAACTACAAATGTATATTTTTTATTTCTAAAATTATGTGTGTTTGTAATCAATTATGGAATTTTTGTTAGAACTGAAGACATATATGAAAGTTAGACTCTTTGAAAATTTATAATTTTGATTATAACAAAATAATATTATAATTTGATGTATATTAATGATTTTATGAATATATTGACAAAAATATCATAAATAATGGAAATATAATATTTTTTCAATTCAAATGCATAAAATATAAGTGAAATATGTTAATTGTCCTAAGTGCTAAAATTTTTGAATATGACTAGTTGACATTTTTGTTTAATATACATCTAACATGTTTTACAAAAACTATGTCTTAGTCGTATATATGTCATAAAATAACATTATACTTATTTTTTACTTATACATTTATTATGTTTGATCAATGTTATATGTTTTTTAATGTCTACGATAGTTGCATACTTTTAATTATATCTTTATTATTTTACTAATGCTTAAATTCAAATGAGCATTTACTAAAAAATAATAAGCATAACAAAGATAAACAAATTTTCATATCAAATTGACTTGAGTTCTAAAGTTTGCTATCAAATAAATGAGTGAAGTAGAAATGTTCAGAATAGTAGTTGACTTGCCAAAACTTTAAAAGTAAAAAAAGAAAAAGACAAAGGACAAATATATTTTGTCTTCTATAACTGTAGTTGAACACCTATAGTATGAATATGTAAAGCAAAGTCATGCATTTAATGCACAATAGAACTAGAAGAAGAAAAAAGAATGTTGAGTCATAACAAACATATTTTCTCTTCGCCTATAAATAACAATGCATGAAGACTTTGAAGTAGTTAGTGAAATACCAACTTTGTCTTAAGCTCTCATTTATCTTGTAATCTTAAATCTCTTCTTGAGATTTTGTTTTGTAAATCTTTCATATTCTTAATTTTGTTAAGTTGTAATTGTGTAAACTTTTCATATCCTCATGCTATGAGTTATTGTATTTTTTAAAGATATGTGAAAGTCAAAAGTAACTTAATGTAAAAGAATTCTTGAGATAACTTAATCAAGTGACAATAAAAGAATACTTGGATTAGAAAGTCAGAAGTAACTTAGAGAATACTTATGTATAACTAGGAATAACAAAGTCATTACTCATGTTGTAATCAAGTTTTTGTTAGTCATGTTGAAAAAGAATTGATTGTAACTCAAGAGTTGAAACAAATAAATATAAAACATTTTTGATGTTGTGTTTATCCCTCATAGTTTATACCTTTTGATTTGCGAAATTATTTTTCATCCTTTTTATATGTCTTTAATGGTTTATAAAAAAACTTGCAAAAATCACACACTATTTAACCCATGCTTCTAGTGTGTTTTATAATCCTTCAAATTTTGTAAAGTAGCGAATTAATCAAATAACAATGTGAAAAATTGAATGTTCACATAAATAGCTAGTTAAAAAATCTTTCTAATATTGTAAAAATCATGTCTTAGGTTTCTCTAAAATTAGTAATGTGTGAATTTAATCTCTATAAAAAATTCATATTTTTTTGTCTCTCTAATTTTGAAATGTTTTCTTTTGTTTTAAATTCTATTTGAACCATTTTTACACTTATATAAAATGTTATCTAAAACACTTTGAAGACTAAAAGTGAGACATTACAAAATTAGAAGGACAAAAAATGCACTTTAAATTTAGTGGGACTAAAATAATACTTAATCTTTTAGAGAGATTAAATTCATATATTACTAATTTTTTAGTGACTTAAAACATAATTTATCCTAAAAAAACATAATAATAATTATAAAAAAATTCTCATCATTCTAACATATCTCTAAAATCTTGAAAAACCTAAAATTTTTAATCCACCTTCTACATAATGTTTACACACAAGACCTAAGAATCATTCATAAAAATGAAATGAACAACATCATTCACTTGGAGATTTTTCTTCTTTATAAACTCACTAGAATGTTTTAGATAAGGTAGCAATTTAAACAATTATTGTGAAACAATATTCTAATCAATCCAAAATGAGAGTTCATACTTACAATAACAAATTAATATAATTTTTTTATAAAATAAAATTTTTAACTATATTTTTTATAAAACTTAAATTGAAGTTATATATGTCATTCACAACATATATGCTGGTTTTGAGACATGATATAAAGCATTCCTAATTAATTATATGTTAGTTAAGGTATTAATTTAAACAATTATTGTAAAATAATATTTTAATCAATTTAAAATGAGAGTTCTTAGTTACAATAAAAGAACTAAAATAAAATATTTTTATTAAATAAAATTTTTAATTATATAATATTTTTTTATAAAATCTAAATTCAAGTGACATGTTATTCACAATATATGCTGATATTTAAATAATGATATAAAGTATTTAAAATTTTTTAACATATAAAAATTTGTAAAAAAATGAATTAAGAATTTTATGTTCAATATCAACAATGTATAATAAATATAAAAATTTTTAAGTTATTTTTATTGTGCAATATGAGTAGGTGGTTGAAAACCAAATTAATTATTATATTTAAAATAAAATATTGGGAAAAATTAAAATTATGATTAAATACACAAGATATTAGGCTATATACAAATTTTAAACATTTGTTGATCGATCAAGTCTGTAAAGGCACAATATAAATATATAAATAATCTATATCTATATTATATATAAATAAAAAATTTTAAAAAAAGGAAAGTTACACGTGACATTCTTAGAAATCCTACATAATTAATTGACTTAAAATATAAAAGGAAAATTACACATCCTATTTTAGAAAAATTATTGTAATTAAAATTATTAGATTAATGAATTTTAAATAGGTTTTTATTTTATTTTCTTACAAACCACAATTAGGAAATTGGTTTTTATTTTACTTTCTTACTTACCACAATTTCACAATCATTTTTGTATGTAGAATGAGCATTTTTTTTTTATAATTGTAATCTTTCTTTTCTCTGGATTTGATTAACATCTATATATTGGTCATGTTTAATAAAATTAGTTAAAAAATTAATTAAAAGTTGAAAAACTAACTAATAACTAATTATCTTATTAAATCATTAGTATTTTGTAAAATTATTTATTGAAGTACTTAAAAATATAAAATGAGAATATATTTATATAATATTTTTATATAAATTTTAATTTTATTTTATTTATCAATTATATTTTAGGATATTAAAATTTTAGCTTTTAATTAATGTTGAACAGTTATAATTTTTATTTATAAATAAATTATTTTAATTAATATTTTTTTTAAAGATGGGGAAGATGTGAGTAGGGAGGGGCGTGGTAGGTGCTGGCATTTAAATTTAGAGTGAGTGAGAGTCAAGGATGCTGCCATGGATGTTATAGCAGCCGTGAGATTAAAATAAAGTTAATATTAAAAATGATAAAATTAAAGTTAACCTATCATCTAACAAATTAACCTATTCTAATTTTTTCTTTTGTAGTTAATCATTCATTATTAAAATCTGAAATTTATAAGATACCATGCATAATGTATTTTCTATACTAACGATAAAAAAACATTTTTGGTAACACTTCTCATAAAATCTTCTTATGGTTTCATTTTTCTTGTGAAAATATTGTTTTTTAGAAAATTTTCAAACTTTTTTCAAAAATATATTTAAATTTAAAAACAGCTTAGTACAAAAAATAAAACAAATTAATGTGAGATATAACTGTCATTACGAACAGCGTTCCACTTATTGGATGTGGAAGCAGGCACATGCCTTTGAAGAAGAGATTGAGAGACTTAAACTAACATATATAACATAAACGTGTTAATGAAGAAGAGTCTGCATATTTGAGTTAATCCAAAACCAAAACCATTAAATTTCCACTCATTGTGTTACGTCCATAATACAAAAAAAATAATAAGAGATAGCTTTTACGATATCCCATGGCAGCATAATAACTTGGCCTATGTTCTGTTTTTTTGCCAAACTATATGCCATACCATAAAGGTGACACTATTAGATAATTTCAAATATACATATGTCTCTGTATAATTTGTGGCTTTAAATTGTGTAGCGCTATTCACATAACGTAAGGGGTTGTTTCCTTTTCCATTTGAACTTAAATTAAAAGAAAACTAAATACTTTTATTTTAAGTAATTAATCTAATGATATTTTATAAAATAAAGGTATTTGAAAATAAATTACATAATAGGAATTCTAGATACAAGACTCAATCTCTTTGAAATAAGGAAGTAAACATAACATTCATAAGTAGCTAAACACATAATATGAAAATTTATGTCTGAGACCGATGATGGACAACTTATTTATACAAGAAAGATATCCCACTACTATATCTACAACATAAAATATTACATGACACTTCCTACAGTTAATAAAGAAGTACATTGAAAAGGTTTAATAAATATTTAAAGCCTAGAGATTCCTTCATGGGATTGTCTAGGTAATGAACATTTTATCTTTTCAGCAAAACCATGTTGTATTTAAAAAAATTTACATTGATAATGTGAAATGAGATTCCTTCATTAGATTTTTTTTTATTAAAAAATAAACTTTAATATATTTATTTTGAAAATCACAAATGTGCTGATGCTAATGAAATTTCTTGTACATTAAGATTATATCATGTAAAGAGACTTTATTAGTAAGTACGTGATCTTGAATTATTTTTTATTTAACGAACGAACTAAAAGAAATACAGACAAATATTTCGTATATCCAACTTTAGATAAAACTAACTATTTATATTTTACTACATAATGTATTATATATGGTACATGTAATATTATTGTTAATTTCTTCTTTAAAACCCTAATTTTCATGTTTTTAATACCATCTTTTTTCTGTAAAAAAAAAAAAAAAAACCTTCCCGTCTTTTTAAAACTAAACGTATTATTAAACCAATGGATACACTATTAACGATTTATTACTTCAACTGTAGTCAAACTAAAATCAAACCCAAAATAAATAAATATTTTAGTATTATGTACAGAAGAATTTTTAGTTAAATAATTTTTTTGGCAGTGGTAAGTTAAATAAAATTTTAAATTAACATAAAAGAACCATGTTGCATAATGTACAAGAAGAAAGTAAATAATAAAATAGTAATTCATGTATGGATATCATATATGAGCCTTAAAAACATTTCAAAATAAAAGATTTCAAAACTCAATCAAATTTGTTTGAGGAAAGTGTCTTTTACTCAATTTTGACTAATTTTTATTCTATCATTTATTTACAAAACATCCAGTCCAATAACCTAGGCCGATTTTAAAAATTACTCCAACTTCACGTATTACAAAATTCTTTAAATCTCATTAGGTTTCAAGCTTTTAATTACTTTAATGGAAAACAAAAATCCAAGAACTATATGTAAAAATAAACCGATAAATAAACTTGATTGTAGTAGTTTAAAA
Source organism: Pachyrhizus erosus (assembly GCA_026544285.1). NCBI lineage: Eukaryota > Viridiplantae > Streptophyta > Magnoliopsida > Fabales > Fabaceae > Pachyrhizus > Pachyrhizus erosus. The sequence goes on along the minus strand of JAMLFT010000779.1, from coordinate 30,262 downwards.
ATATGAAAAGATTAAATTCAAGTAAGAAAAGATTGAAAGAGAAAAAAATTCATATATTAGTCATAATAACCTAAAAGATCCATAAGAAACTATTATCACATCACATGCATGCCGACCCTGCAAAAGCAATCTAGCAGAAATAAAACTGCCAACAACTCTGGAGGATAGAAGAGAAAAATCAAATCCACATACGAGAATCAATGAAACTAAACTAAGGACAGAAGAGAAAAATCAAAGGCACATGTTAAAATGAAACAAGAATTTATTTTAAGATTGATGAAAAGTCACATGCATGTTTGGTATGAATGCCGTCTACTTGTTGAGATAGTGAAGGTATTTACACAATTGCAATGTTAAAAAAGAAAATGGAATTGAAAGAGTTTTGAGTTGGTTCGGTTCATCTAAGTTCACCCCCATTGCAGTAATGGACGCCATTGCTGCGTACATTAGGATACTTTACATTCAGGCGTTTTAAGCCCCATATCCGAATTGTCCGGTCATCACTGGCTGAGGCTAACATGTGTGGGTTAGCTGGATTCCAGCTCACACAGTTAACTGCTCCAGAATGACCCGGCAATGCCTCTATTAAATCCCCTGAGCTTCTGTGCCATATGTAAACCTACAAACACAAACCCATTCAACTCAATTTTCCTTATGTCCACAATACTAGAAATGAATATCAAAAAGGAAAATCATGACACCGGATTCGATGCAGTCGACCGGTCTTTTATGCATTTATGCAGTCCTTTGTATGCATGTTTTCAATCTTCTAATTTAAAAAGATAAAATATGAATCATTTGATTTTCATCCAACGATTCTGAATTGCTGCTGTGTTTATGTGTTGAAAAATGATTAAAGAGATCACCTGCCTACAAGACAACATCAAAATAAAGAAATAAAAATGATGTATTTGTACATTGGGATTTGAAATTAATACCTGAGAATCCTCACTACCACTAGCAATAAAAGATTGCTTAAGACCACCAAAGCAAGATCTGATAATGAACCGGGTGCGTTTATGACTTCTGTACTTGCCAACAAGTTTAGGATCAGTTTCTATATTCCAAAGATGTATTTCTTGGTTCAAAAGATTAACCAACAAGAATCTGCTATCCTTTGACAAAGAGAAGGAAGTTATTGTCTGGTCCTCTTCTATGTATCTCTCATCCTTAGTTTCTTTGTTGAAGTACAGTATTGCATTTTCTTTACAAATACTCAGAATCTGTTCCCCATCACCTGTTATTTCCAAATCAGAAATCTTAAGGGTTCTTTGTCCTTTCCAAGACTCCACTTCTTTCCCATCTAAATCCCACATGCAAATGCTCTTGTCACTGAGGCCAGAAAGTATATATTTCCCACTTGGAAACCATGCACAGGAGACGAGGCCAGGACCATTTTTTTCATAAACTTGCAGGCACTTACCAGTAGTGACATCCCAACGCCTAACAGCCTCCTCCACACCACATGTGAGGAGCTCTTGGTCATTAGGACTCCATGAAACATAAGAAACAGATTTCTGGTGCCCAGACAATTTATGCTTGATAGACAGTCCACCATTCATGTCAACCTATTAAAAGAAAAGGCAAATAGCACAAAATGTGAAATCTAATGCACAACTTCAAGTACATTTTGTTTGTTTGTATTTTTGTGTGTGACCATTGACCAATATTTACAGAAGCACGATATACATGTGTGAAGCACCTAAAAAGATAATTCCTAGTGGTATATTACTTAAATAATTGTTTTACCTAAAATATTTTAAAACAACATAATTATCAATGTCAGGTAGCTGTGCGTAGTGGCCTGTGAAAAAGGTACAGCAAGATAGCCACTGTTTTAAATATTATTATCATTATATAGACTAATAATTTATATCACACATACTCAAGCAAAAATAAAAAAATAAATTCATGCAAAATAATAAGTCACAGTTTACACAAACAATCACCATCAATGTAGGAGCAATAAGAACGTAGTAATGAAGTCAAAGAATGAAAGATGATGATGAAATTAATAGAAAAAGGAGCACAAAAAATTAGATAAAATTTAGCAGAATGTGAATTAAGATGGTTACAGGAAGAAAGATAGAACAGAACACAAAAAAAAAAATCATGTTAAGTGCCAAGGAACAAAGGTCCAAATGGAGGTAACTTTTTGTGGAATCATCAGCGAAGAGGGGTTTTAAATCCTATGTTTATGAGGCATAAATGAATTAGAAATGGTGGGATAAAGCACAATTTTATCCAAAAACCTATACAACGTTTTCACAGGTAAAAATAGGTTTTTGATGCCTATATCATGGTAGTGGCACTACAGCATGTGAAAAACCGCTGTTTTGGTTTGCTATTACGGCCACAATGGTGACTATGGAGAACTGCTCCACTATTTGAATCCCATAGCAGCTCAAGGCTGCTTTGCTCCACTTTAGTGTGCCTTTGATTACTATGCAAAGTAAAAAAATTAAAATCTCAGTAGCTACAGGAAAAAATAAAGTGATGAAAGGGTTGTAGGGGAAGATATTAAATAAATCAAGGGCTTCTATTTTTTCTGCTAGGCCATGTCAGTGTGTCTGGCCAAGCAGCTCTGTTCAACATTGTGATGATGGGAAAAAATAGAAGGAGCCAGACACCACTTGAATAAATATCCAGCCATGTCACCAGCATACTTGTGTCACAGCCATGTTGGACACTACCATGTAGGCTAGTCTATGGTTCCTAGCATAGTTTGGTAGGAGGATGGTAAAAAATGCTCAAAAAGAACAATAAAAAGGGAAGCAACAGACAAAAAGGGAAACTCTTTAAAAGCTAATATCAGAGAACCATTTCAGATCTCTTCACAAATACAAGATACTGATATCTTTAAAAAGATCATGTGCATAACCAGAAAGAGAAACCATAAAAATGTTTTATTTAGGACAAAGAACCAATTGAAGCAACAAGACATGGGGTGCTACAACTCAGCAGTCATGGCCATGAGATTTTGCTATTACATACAAGAATGGTAGGCAAGGGAAAAACTCAAAAGTAGGCCGGAAAGATGTCAATTAGCTATGGAAAAGGAGTCTACCACACGTAAGGCTCCTTAAATGGAGGAAGAGGTTGGAGCATGAGTCAATTTGCATGGTTATTTCTTAAGGCTGTAAACTGGGTAGAGGTGCTTTGCATGTCTGAAGGAGCTAGGCTATGGGATTAAAGGGGGAAATACTAGTAAAATTTCTTTTTACTATGCATATACCATTACCATTTCAAATACTTAGTACCACTGCCATTGAGTATATGTTCAAATGTTGAGTTGCCAGCAATGAAGCACTGATGCTTTAATTTGCTTCACCGATACATAGGCATATCAGTGAAATATCCGACCATTAAAAAAATTATGAAAATCCAATATTGTAGCATGAGACATATATGTATAAAGAAACATAGAAGCACTGTCCCTTGGTGAACCAAAAATGACAACTACACCCTTTATGGATAATTTCAAAAAGGAATAACATTGATAGTACTATTCTTATTTGCAAATAATAGGAAGTAATTTATATCATCTTTTTTGTTTAGTGATGTCCAAGAATATGAAAGGGTAAGTTGTGGCACAAGGCAAAGTTGTCTTGGTAACCGGTTGTTAGTCATGGGTTCAAATTCAAAAACAGCCCCTTTGCATATGCAAGGTAAGGTTGCGTACAATGATCCTCCTCCATAACTTTGCATAACGAGGAGCCTTCAGACACTGAGGTATGTTAGTTTAAATGTCCAAGAAGTAAGTTCTTAATTTGCATTTAGAGAATTGCAATTATTTTTATAAATTTCTATATATATGTAGATATTATCTTATTATTTTGTATCCTATATATTTTTAGAATAATCATGTTGCCATATCATATATGTATCGTGTCTAATACACATAATATCTGTGCATCATAGGTTGCCAATGTAACAGCCATAGATGCTCGTGTAACTTCTTTGGAAGCTGCAGTAAAAGAGTTGAGGGAGAAGATCAGGCAAAGATACCAATCGAAAAGCAATCATACTTTCAGTAAATGGTGCAGGAATTGCAACAGATGGAGTCACATCTGGTGGAAGCGTTGTTTAGAGCTAAGGGAGGGCCACAGAATGATTTGAAAAGTGAAAACTGAATGGCTCATTCAATTGAGCAGCAAACCTGTTGAAGAAGCTATGTGGGAAGAGGCCTTTACCATGTCAGCCTTGAGTACAAGGCTTCAAACAAGAGGGTAACGTTAGGGCCAAGGAATTTAGAAACCCAATTGAAGCAACAGGACATCAGGTGGTAAAACTCATTCACGAGCCTATGATTTTGCAAGTATATACTAAAAGGGGTAGGAAGGGAAATGTTCAAAACTAGCAGGCTGAGCTGTCACAGCTAGCTATGGGAAAGGGGTCTGTCAAGTGTAAGGCCTCATAGGGACGAAGAAGTCAGTTTTGAATTCTGTTATTAGCTGCAAGCTGGGCAGTGGTGCTTTGCATTCTCTGACACAGCTAGACTCTGGGTTTATATTATAAGGGGGTAATTCATATAGGTAAACAATACATATACCATTACCATTTCAAATTGTCAGTTTCTTACTAAAACGGTTCCATCTAATACAAATTCAGAGGTGACAAAGACCCACAGGCATTCATTTCCAACCACAACTGACAAAACCCCATAAATAGCACATTGCCACAAGATTTTATTTTACTTCGAGTGGATCCAAAAAAATAGGACATACACAATGATCACCATCTATACATAAAAAATACATGTTTTTCGGGTTGTCTTTGTTTCCTTTTAGATAGAAATTAATTTGGTCCTCTTTCTTCTCTGTTCTCTGGCTTTCACTATACCTGTAGACTACACTCAATCTTCCCTTTGTACATTGAGCATCTGATTATAAAAATATAACAGAAGCATATGTTTCGCCATCAGATATTACCTCCCAAATGATTGCAGATCGATCATTTGATGCTGAAGCTAAATATTTCCCATTATGCGAAAATTGTACATACCAAACTTCATCATCGTGAGCTTCTAATACCTGTCAGAAATTTACAAGAAAAGAAAATAAAATCAGAACATAGATGTTTTATATGCCATAGAAAGTAAATGCAGGATGGTCATTGTATAAACAAAAGTTCCAGTGGACAAAAGTGTGAGGAATCCAATAGTTGCTTGTTTGTGAGTTGACTCCAAAAGTGTGAGGAATAACTTTGAAAAGTAATTTATTAGTGCAGGAGGCTTTAACAAAGTAAAAGCTCATGTCCTAGACTTGTCATCAGTGCTATTTTACTATTCATATGTTTTTTACTTTCAATTGTTTTTGTTCCCAGACAAAAAAATTCAGATTCTTCTCTTTTCCATTCCTCCCAATTTATACATATCAGAAACAAGCAGAGAATTCCATCCTTCTATTTTCCCACTTTCATTACTTCCATTCTCATTCCCCTCTCAATTTGTTCCCCCCAAAAAGTATGATGTTAACCACAATCTTTCCACCCTAATGCAATATGTTCCACTCCAACTTCTAATCCAGCAATGAGAGTATATAGGCACCACTTAATGGAAATTACCTATTGCCATATGCTGCCACAATCAACTATAGTCAGACTTTTTTCTTCACAAAGAAATCATATTATAGATAAAAGAAAGAGAATAAGATACCCCTCTTAATCAGAGAGCAAAGGAAGCCAACAGGAAAATAAAGCTTTTCAATCTCTACAAATCAGTAATGGATATTCCTCCAGTGTTTAAACCACTATGAAGCCCTAAACAAAATTCTATCATATAACACATCTAATAAAGTGCTCCTTATGCCAGTGATACTCTCTAAAAGTTCCAAAAGCAGGGCCCCAAAATGATGGTATCAAGGTTCATATGTATAACATCCTTTTTAATAGGATATATTAAAAGATATATATTTTACAGTTCTGAATTTCTGATCAAACAAAAGACACAATATTAATGAAAACATTGCAAATCTTCCATGCATGTGGCAACCAGGGGGAGGAGGGATTCTTCTCTTTCCATTTACTCCATTAATAGTCCTAAATTTCTAAAGCACACAAATCATCTGTTGAGTACCCTTGGGACAACACTTACTATACAATAGCTGGTTTATTTTAGAAAACACTTGTTAGAAATCATTTTCCTTCCAACAATTGGTCTTTGGAAGTGCATATAAGAATGTGGATGTCCATTCCATCTTAAACAAATGGGCATAGAGCAGTACATCAAATGGTATATATCCCCAGATAAGGTGGTCCAATGTATGCATAAGTGAAGCTCCATATTCCTCAAGCCTAAGGACATAAATTTGTCTCCAACCATTGTTGATGAATCATGATTAGAAATCAAACTCCATTGGTAAACCTTATTTGTGACATGGCTCTTCACTAAAACATTCTCAAGGAGTCCCCCCAAATCACCAATCAGATAATCAATCCACAAAGTCATTAGTGTACATAAGAGCACAAAACAATGTCCATCAACTGTACAACATTTCATAGATCAACAACATACAGCACACTTTTTAGCTTCTATTTAATATAAACTTATGGAGTGCTGGATGCCCGATGCCTTATATTCATTAATTCTCACAAATATCATTTCAACAGCACTTTGGAAATCCCAAAAGCTTCATTTTTGTAAATATATTTAACTCCATAAAGTTGCTTGTTTAAACATGCATAAAACTTCAAGACCTTATATACCATCATGTAGCTACAACAAAAAAACCACCAACCCTTTTAACACTGGGTGAGATTGGCTACATGGATTAGACGACACAATAATGTTTATCAAATCGTTTCTCTTGACAAAAGATTGACTTCTAAATCTTTCTTAATGAGCTCACCTATAGTTCTGAGTTTCTTTCTTCCTCTAGCAATTAGGCTACTCTCATTATTGGGACTTCTACCAGTCTTCACACATACCCAAACCACCAAAGATGATCTTCTGCCTTCTTTTCTTCCATAAGTTCTCCCCTGGGTTTCACTTTTAATGATATTCATTCTCCATTGTATCTTGTCTAGTATGTTCATTCATCCAAACTAACACTCTCATATCAGCTTAGATTAGGTTTATTCTTTTGTTAGCTTTTTATTGCCCAACATTCAATTCTATGCAACATTGCAAGTATTATAAAGTAAAATTGTCCTTAATTTTACATAGTACATCTTTTATCATAGATAACATCCAAAACTCTTCCATTTCTCCCCACCCTGCTTGAATGTTATGATTTACAAAATTAAATCTCCCTCTTTCTCCATCATTTTCTAAGAAGGACCCAAGATATTTAAACTGTGACTTATTGTATGTAATAGTCTCCAATTTTCACCTCTAAGTTAGGATTGGTGCACCCTTTGCTAAATTTATATTCCATATTCTCCATCTTACTTTTACTTGAACAAAAGACATGGGCCTCCAAAACTAATCTCCAATTTCCATATCTCTAACTTCCCATTTATTTTGTCTCTCAACACTAGTCAAAACTATATCATTTGCAAAAAGCATGCATTGTGGCACCAACTTCCAAAACCAAGGTAAAAAGATAGGGGTCAAGGTTAACCCCTGGTGCAGTCCTATAGTTTATAGGAAAATCTACCTCATCCTTGTGTTCTTAACCCAATCATACTCTAGGGCCTCCTGCAATACCTCTCTTGGCACTCCATCATATGCTTTTTCTAAATCAACAAAGATCATATATAAGCTTTTGTTGATTCTTCCAATATTATTCTATCAATTGTTGCAGCAAGTATATTGCTCCAATGGTCAACCTCCCCATTTTCTCAGTCTGATAATAATCCTCTCCCATAGCTTCATAGCATTGCTCATGAGCCTAATCCACTACAATTTGCTCAAATTTGTATAACTCCCTTATTCTCTTACAAATGGGGATTCAAGTGTTTCTACACCACTCGTTTGGCATTTTATTAGACATCATAAACTCATTAAACAACTTTGTGAGCCAGCTAATACTTTGTTCACTCAGACCCTTCCATATAATAACTCAATAAATATATTATCTAATTCAGATATTTTTCCATTATCCATCCTTTTAAATGCTTTTACCTCTGGCTCTTGAATTCTAGGATAAAAGGTATAATTTTGTTCCTCATCTGTGTTAAGCCTATCTAAATGTAATAAGGTTTCGCATCTTTTATTAAATAGTTTGTGAAAGATTATTCCATCTTGTCTTGATATTTTGTTCCATAACCTACCTTTATCCTTAATGCATTTGATTTGGTCCAAGTCTCTAGTCTTTCTTTATCTGCCTTTATGAAGCCTATAAATACCTCTTTCTCCATCCTTGATGCCTAATTGGTATAACCAGTCAAAGGCTTTAACTCTTGCTTTAGTTGCTACCTCAATATCTTCCTCAGCTACCTTATACCCCCGTCCCAATTTTCAGCATCTTCATACAAGGACCATGCTTGACATCATTTGATTTTTCCTTAACTTCATCTAATTCTTGCATCTGACCACCAAGACTTTTACCCTTAGGTCCCCTGCCTCTTGATTCCCCAAGAGTCTTTTTTGTACCTTCCAAATCCCTTTGGCCATGTTGTCCCACATATGGTTACCACTTCCTTGCGCCTCCCAAAACCCTTTGCAAAAAGCCCCTTTGCTTTTCACTCTATTTTTAATTGCCATCAATTGGTCCTTGAGACCTTGTCATTTTTACTTACTCTCCTCTAAACATTTACATTTGTAACCAAAACTCTATGTTGGGTAACCAAGCTCTCTGTAGCATGACTTTGCAATTCACACAAAGCGTTTTATCTGACTTCCTTATATAAAATAATCTGATTTGCAAGCATGCCATACCACTTTTGTGCATGATGAGATAAGATGCTCGTCTCACTTCCTAAAACAAGTGTTGGCTATTGTAAAATCAAAAGATATGAAAAATCTTTGGATATATTCACCCTCTGCATTTGTTTCCCCTAGGTTATTATTCATATAATAATAATTAAAAAAAAAAATCTTGCTAAACCAAATCTCCATTTTTATCAAATCTAGGTTGAAGTGGAGTGTCAATCCTGATGACAACTTTCTCTAATAGTAAGCATGGATATCCCTGATGGCAAAAGGATTTTTAACACCAAGCTGCAACCCAGACACCCAGAGTTCGTGTAGATCATCCGTGTGTCAGGGAATTTAGTGTTGCCTTAGCTTTGAACAGTGGCTTCAAGTTGTTGAACAAGGATCCATTTAGAAGAGATTATTTATAGCTTATTTGGACTTATCTTATGACATAAGCACTGGTGTAAGTGTTTGGGAGAGTTTATCATATATGCATAAGCTGTTTTCAGCTTAATCCTATTTCCTCTTTGATTATAAAAACAATTTATACATAAGTACTTACATAATAAGTATTCATTCAATAAGTCTTTATAAGTGTTTGAGCAAGCAGGCCCCCAATTTATGGTAAGAATGTGTGATCTTTTGTGGCACATAAAATGCTTAGGAATTATTTCAATTAGGGAAAATTACCTACATTTACAGATATACAAGTCAACATACATAAAATGGCTACAGATCCAGAGAAGTTAGGGTTAAGGCTGAGAGCTGAAGCAACCGATTCACATGACTAGAAGAGTCTTTAAAGAAGTAGAAGAGTATAGGAGTAATAAGAATGAGAAAATATAGGACATAAAACAAGCTACAATTGACAAGAATATTTTGGAAATAGTGTTGAATGTATAAGCAAACCACGGTAACCAGAACCCAATATGAATGGTGTTCAAGTAATTCAATATCAATACGAGAAACAGAAACTGTAGAACTAAAGTAAGTTCTAGCATAGCACCCAAAAGCCTAAGTATAGAGAAGCTTCACGTTTTCAAGTACAGTTATGCTAGATTTCCAGTACAAAAAGCCTTTATGTTATTTGGTGTGAAACTACTATCAACAAAATGTTATTTGGTGGTCCCTCTAAAAAGTTTTCTCATCAATAATGCATTAATGCTTCATCAACTACACAGAGGCAAAAGACAAAAATAATCCACACTGAGTATACAATAATCATAGCCATTTGCCAGATGCAAAACTAATGTTCAAAAAATTTAGTACTTAAAAACATCACTTTATAATTAAGTACAACTATTGAATGCAACAAGAAAAGACAAACTGTTAAACATCCATATAGTGGCTTCATCATAAATCCCTTTTGAAAGAAAAAGAACAAAGAAAAAATAAAGAAACAATAATAAGTAAACAACCATAGAGTTCTACCTAGCAAAAAGCAACCAGCAAGAGGATGATGTTGCCACTACTGACTAACAAGTAACCAATAGAAATTATGCAGCCAATTACAGTCAGGTTTAAAGTATAAAGGTCAAATATTAAGGTTCCCATAACCTCACATCATACAGACATAACATTTTCTAACCTGTAATGTCCTAGAAGGTATCTGAGTTTTTCCACAGTGATGATCTGAATATAATGACATCTCTTTGTCCAATGAGTTGTGAAACAGGCAAGCTTCTCGTTGCAAGATAAGGGCTTGTTCAACTAGATGTTCCAATCTCTTTTCAGGTATCAATACTGTTGGGGGAAGCAGTTTTTGCAATTCCTCCAGTAGTTTTGACCGAGACCTCACCTGTACAATATCTCGCTTAGAAGAACCAGCCTGGCCACATGGAGAAAGCATGCAGGAAGAAAGTTCACGAATTCTACTACTATCAGAGCAAAGTGGTGTAATCTCAGTCCTCAATGTCTTCAAAGCATCCATGACCTTTTCCCCATCTAGAAGCTCAAAAAACTTCTGCTCCAATATCAAAAATGAGGCTTCCCGGACAACATTTTCATCAGCTAGACCAATTTTATTCAATGTGACTACGCTCTCATCCCAATGCCCATTGAGTATTTGCTGCATAAACAGATTCACCACAGTCGAGTGCAAAGGTATGCCAGACTCCTCCTCTAGGCGTGCCCCGCTCTTCTTGTAACCAAGTGAATACAATGCCTTTGTGATAATTCTAACAAATTCATCCCTTTTTATAACTCCTTTGGTACCAATAACTTCCCCGTCCTCTTCAGATGACAGGGGCCGAGCCATCAAGTCACTTGAAGAGCCTCCAACAGGCTCCACTGAAGACGAACCGTTCGAGAGACCAACTAATCCTTTAGAGGATAATTTCATTCGTTTCAAAGCTGGTTCTTCATCTTCCACACCTCCCATGAAAAGCACACCTCAGCCCATATATAACAAATTTCCACCAGTGAACCAAAAAACCAGCACTGCAAATTTCCAACAAAAAATGCCTCTGGAAAAATCGCAAGGCACAAACTTCTGCACACAGAAAGGCACCAATAAATAACCAAACACCACAAAACTCGACACAAGAACCACAAATCAAAACAGCAAAACCAAATTCCTCAAATTGAATCAACGATTAACCACAATCCGCAACAAAAACAACAACATACTCAAATTTCCCCAAACAACACAACACTTCCCCCAGATTCTAATCCCTAAGCACAAAAACCACGCTAAACCGCGAACGCAACACCGAAAACGCTAATGAACTCGAAAATCACGAACACGAAAATCTACTTTCACAGAAACAAACAAGAATCGGAAAATGAACCGAACGATAAAGAGAAGCAACAATCGGCAACAAAAATCGCAGATCCAAGACCTGCACAAACAGAAGAACGCGACGGTGATGATCCACCGACTTACAGGAGAAGCAAAAGCAGCGATCTAAAGTTCGCCGGCGCCGATGAGCGATCGCCGGTGGAGCACCGCCGATTCCACCTTCCGCGTGTTTCTGCGTTCTACGCTTCTCACCGTTTCTTCTCTTTTCTTCTTTGTTCTTTCTCTCTGCAGTTACCGAAGCAGATGAAGGAGATTGTGGCGTGTGTGGATATGTGTTTATATAGAGAAATCTTTCTTCGATTATTCCACTGAATTTCTCGTTTTTTTCTATTTTCTCTTTTTCTTTCTTTGAAATTCTCTAATCTAATCTAATCTATTAGCTTCTTCTGCTCTTCCTCCCACCGCATTACATTACCCTTTGCTATTGTCTTTGTGGTTTGGTTTTTTCAATTATTTGGGCTTTGTGGGTTGGTATATACCTAGCTTCCTTCCTACTTAATTCAACTGTTGCATTTTTGTTTTCATTTATAATAATGGAAATACCACTCATGTTAGATGCATTTTATTTTATAAATTTCAACAACTCAAGACAATTTGAATATTCATACATAAATTGTCAAAAAGAAATACTTATACATAAATGTTGTACTCAAAAATAGTACATACATGCATTAACCCTTTTGAAAAAAAGAAAAAAAAAAGTGAAGTATGGATATTTAATGTGCATTGATGTATTACACATTTGTTGGATTATAAGTGGTTAGAGTTTCGCGTGGCCTACTTCAAGTTGTATAACTTAATTGACTATTTGCTAAGTATAATAAATAATATTAAAATAAAGATATTAATATAAGTTGGACAATATTTGAGTTAATTTAGCAAAAATTCAACAAAACGGTGGGTTGTTTGATTAGCAAATGGTTGGCTTATGGTTTAAATATATTTTTCTTCGCAAATACAATGTTTCTTACTTTAAATCATTTTTATTTTCTATAATTTCTAAACTTTCCATTTTCAATGCTTATTACTTAACTTTTAATTTCATATTATTATTTAGTTATTTTTAAGTATGTCGCAAAATGAAAAAAAATCAAATAAGAGAATTTATATATTAATTGAAGTTAAAATTTTATTTTTACAAAAGTTTTTGTTTGAAGACAAACAAACAATAATGGATTGAGAGGAGATATGATGTATACGGGTTAGAATGACTACAAATCAATCGTTGTGCTCTACAACATCTATGCAAGCTTTGGTATTAATATGTAAACGTAGAGATTTAATGTTCTTGTAAATGTCAAACACTAAAAAAAGTCATAGACATCCGTTTTAATAATGTATCAACTAAAATGTGATAATCAAAATTTTTTTAGGTTTTCTATTTCTACATTCTTATAATTTCTAAACATGATGTCTTTGTATAAAGAAAAAAAATTGCAAACTTTATGTTTAGGTTGACGTGATGAAAGATAAAGGTGGTTTCAATATTACTCCAAGTGGTTATCATTGTTTAGACATCTTGATGGATCTATAGTTAAAGAAGATAGGGAAGTTAAGGTTTGAGAATGAGAGGAGAAGTGAAGAGCATGATGTTATTGTTGGTTGTTTTGTAGGATTTTTTTTCTTAGTTTGGAATAGTAAAATGCAATAGTTATTTCTGTGGTTTTTTATCTCAGCTATATATAGTAATCTAGGAATTGAAAAAGCCAATGTTTAGGGAATCTAAGGAATGAAAGAGTTAGTGATTTATATCTCGTAATGTATGTGTACTAATGATAAATGAAAGAGCTAATGTTTTATTTTTAAGGTTCATTTTTTAATTTGATTGAAAAGTCAAGTTCAAGACCTCAATTATAAGAACATTTTAATTTGATGTCAAATACTTATAATTTATGAGTATGAGATATTAGTTGTAGTTGGATGCCATTGAGATATATGACCTAACCTATGAGATGACAAAAATGAGCATAAGTAATATTATGATTGTGAGTAACCTAGCTTGTGAGGGTTAAGGATGTGCTTACTTAAGTTAGCAAAAGATTCAATAAAACCACTATGAACATAAAAGTTTAAGACATATATCATAACATTTGAGAGTTTTCAAATAGATATGGACCAAATGATGAAGTTTGTAATAAGTTTAGCTTGTCCCTTGGGATTTAAGAGACTTAGTATATAAGCTCCAATGACTCACGTTAATTTCATAAGTTAAAGTCAATTTGCAAAGTTAGGTAACCCTAACTAGTCATTATGAGGACACTATTTTTTGTAATATAGTTTATACTAAGGCATCAACGTCAATGATGCTTTATATAAGTAAACTAACACTCCTAAACTATTTTTTTTAGTTAGTTATGATACCACATGTACATGGAGTAAAGATTAAGGAACGTCTCATGCATGAAAGCATAATGTTGTAGTGTAATATGTTGGATTGTGTTATGTTGAGATTATGTGAAATGTGTGTCTTTCATTTTATGTTGTTGTATTGTAAGAATGAAAATAACAATTGTGAATTATGATGTGGACTATCGAAATGCTAAGTTATGAGTGTGTTATCACATTATGTAGTGTATATATGTTTTTCTTATTACAAGAGAATAAGATGTATGTTCAATTACCAATAAAGTAATAAAAATGTGCTAATATGATGAAAGGAATAAGACTACATGAGTTAAGGTGAATGTTAGGAGTATCCTAAAGTGTTTGTTACCTTGGATTTGCTTTTGTTAGACAATCATTAGAGATAGAATAGTAGAGCCTAAGGAATATAGAACACATTAAATAAGAGTGTGGTGTGAGGTGTTATTTGTAAAAATAAAAGTCTTAAGGAATGATGAAATAAAAATAAGGAGAATGTGTGAGAATAAAAGAGAAACCTATGAAAGGTATCATGATCGAAAGGTATAAGTTTGATCATAGGAAATATGGGCTTGATAGAGACTTTGTAAGGGTAAAGTAATGAAACTTAAACAAATGAATTGTTTGGTATAAGAGTCTAAACTACTTATAAAATCCTCAAAACACTCATTGAGACATTATTTCTCACCTCTTTAGGTTTTTTTTTTTTTAGAAAACAAGTTATGTCGTGTATTGGTGGAACTTGGAGCCTTATCTCGAGAGATGTAGCTTAGTTATATTTTATGTTTCCATGCATTTTCATTATGTTATGTATGATACAAGTGTTGTAGGAGGTGAACTACACTTAATGATATGTTGCATTGAATTGTATTTTATATATTTATGTGTTAGCTTTCGCATAATATCATTGTATAAATCTTTTAAATTTTCATGTTTTTAAAAATTTAAACATAGTTACAGTAATACCCTTTAGGGTGTTACATGATCTATGATTTAAATGTATTTTTGCAATTAGATGTTTTTATTTTTAATTGTAAATTATTTTTTGCTTTTATTCTCTATAATTTCTAAACTTTTCATTTTTCGTCCTTATCATTGAACTTTATTATAAAATCGATTACAAAAGTAAGTCATTTGACAAGTCTATATAATCTAATTAATAATAGTTGTGTAATTCTATATCACTATTTATTTATTTTTAAATATTTGTTGAAAAATGAAAAGAATGTGATCAAATGAAATGAGTTATTAATTGAAGCTAAAACTTTTCTTTTATATAAGCTTCCCTTTAAAGACAAATAAACAAAAGTGGGCCAGGAAGAAAGGTGGTGTGTAGAGGTTGCAATGGTTGTGACCCAATCATCATGCTTTACAAGACATAGGCAAGCTTTGGTGTCAATATGTGAATGCAAAGATTAAATGTGCTTATGCATCTCAAATGTAATACCTTTTTATCCCGAGATACATACACTTATAATATATTGAAAATACATTCATTGTAGGATTAAAATGGAAAGATGTACTAATTTTTCAACAACTCATTTTGCAATAAAAGAGTATTACATCTCATGTTTTCATAAACATTAAAAAATACACAGTTCAATAACTAACATAGTTTGAAATTAAACAATTTTTGTCATTTTAAAGGTCATACTAAATCCACATTAAATAAAATATAAATAAAGTTAATTATAAATTGAAACATAAACTAAGGACTAAAAACCTATGTCCTAATGTTACATTGTCTCAAAGCATACTCAACCATAAAACTAAAGATAACAAAGTGAAGGCTTAAACTTCTCTAGCATCATCATTGTGATATTGTAAAGACTCATCTACAAGGATGACATTCATTCTAAACACAAATAAGACAAACAAAAAATGAGTAAGATACACCCCACAATACATTTAAAACTTTAAAAAAATATATACAAGGATATGACACATTTATATACAACAATGTTACACAAACATGTCATACCCAAATCAAATATTTTATACACATAAACACACATGTAGAATGATACACATTTTACTTATGTACTCATATGCATGTGATACCATTTCAAAAAATATTTTGTGAAGTTGCTTGGGAGCTTAAGTACATAGTTAACAAATTATCACACTATGGACGACTCCACACTGCCACTCTCATCGAGATGACATGCTAGCAACGCGTAAGGTGTTTTAACATCGCAAAGATACTCTAACTTATGATATCAACATGACTTTAAAGGAAATTCCAAACCATTGCACTTTCATGGTTAAAGTTATACGTTGAATCATTCATAACCTCCCTAATTAAATTCATAAACATTCTTCACCACACATATACACAACATATTGTGTGGTTCACAAACAATATCACACAATTTATTTTCAAAGTCCATTAAAGATTTCAATCCTACAAAAACTAAGTGCTAATGTTTTCACAACATATACACATACACATACCATGACATATTACATTCACATACATCATGCATTTAACCACAATATAATCGTAGATACATTCACTTATTCATAAATTGTAAGTATAAACATCAGCTATCATATCATCATTAAGATTTTCATAACCTATAGTCACATTTTTTCCTATGCTATTGCAACCTTCATAAAGTATAATAATCATACCTAGAGTCTTACTAATCCTATTAAGTTGGTTTTTATATTATTAAAAAGTTAATACAATTATCTACAACTTCTATGTTGACTTCAAAATATAGTTTAATCTTTACTATACCTATAATTGAAAGGACTATGAATCCACTACCTCATTTTGATAGTTTGACCTTTGCTTATTAATTTGATCATATCTTGAGTTTTACACATTATTTTTAATAAACCCAAATTTTAGTTATCTAAGACTTAGGGATATAACTTTCATAAAAACCATTTTTCCTGATTTGGTTGTCTAGGTCACTTGTAGAGTCACTTAATACACTTACAAATTCAAACTCACTCAATGAATTCAACTTTCTATTACTTAGTGAAATAAGGCTCACTTAGTGAATATTCAAAACATACAACTTGCAAATTTGATTTTTTTTTTTATAATTCTCTTCTCCTAAGGGTTTTTAACTATCAAAACTCAAGCTAAACTTAAAAGAATCTAAGTTCAACATAAAATAACCATCTCAAAGCATAAAAGTACTCATGAAAACATGAATCAAACGCATTTAACAACAAATCATAAAACTCAATCTCAAGGATGTCAAAAGAGGCATAACACTAAAAACACGTAAACATCAAATCCATCACTTCAAAATAGAAATTTAGGTGCTCCAAGATATTCACAATCTATCAAATCAAATTAAACATGTGATAAACATAAACTTAAGGTTATAAAATGTGCTTATGATTCATTGTCATTTATACAATAGATGAAAAATAGAGAACTTATTTTCCTTTACCTTGAAATAAGCTTCCCATAACAAAGGATGCAAGCAATAATAGTGACGATCCTTGTAATTTCCCTTTACTCCTTCTCTATAACTTCTCCCTTCTTTTATTCTTTAACAACTAAACCTAGACTCCCTCCTTACATTCCTTTTTTATAACATAAGAATGGACTTAGTCTCTAATTGGATGTTAAGTTCTCTTCTTAGCTATTATTAGCTTGTTCTTATTAATTTTAACACTAAAGTATTATTTATAATTATAATCGTAATAATTAATAATAATACTAACAATAATAACAACAAATACAACATAATAATAATAACAAGAAATATAGTATTATAATAACAATAAAGACATTTCAACTAATATGGCAACAAAGTTCTAATAAAAGTTTTTCTTATGATTTATTTCTAACACTAAAAAATTGAGGTGTTACATCAAACACTAAAAAAAATCCCAAGTGTAAGTTTTGGTAGTGCATCAACTAGAATGTGAGTATCAAATTTTGCTTATGGTTTTCTATTTTTGCAATGTTGTAATTTCTAAACATAGAAAATTTGTGTAAAAGAAAATAAAATTGCAAGCTTTTAGTTTGGGCTAGCAAGAGGGAAGGTGAAGGTGGTTCCATTACTACTCAAAGTGGTTGTCATTGTTTGGGCATCTTTATGGATTTAGAGTTAGAAAAAAAAAATAAGGAAGTTGAAGTTTGAGAACGAGAGGAAAAAAATGAAGAGCATGATGATGTTGTTGTTGCCTATTTTGTGGGTTTTTTTTTCTTAGTTTGGTGTAGTAAAATAATGGTCAACTATTTGGTTTATATCTCAAATATATATAATGAACTAGGGTGAAAAAGCCATTGTTTAAGGAAGTTAGGAAATTAAAGAGTCATTGGTTTATATCTAGTAATGTATCTGTACTAATGATGAATGAAAAGGCCAAAGTTTTTGTTTTTAGGGTTCATTTTTTAATCTAATTGAAAAACCAAGCTCAAGACTTCACTTCCAAGTTGAACATTTTAGTTCCACGTTGAACACTTTAATACCAAGTTGGTTTAGTAGTTGCTTTAATGAATTGAAATTGAAATTGAAATTGGGGAAATGATGGAAATTTAATGTTGTTATTAGTTAATTGGTTAAAAACAAAATTTGTAAGTTCATTTAATTAATAAGTTAGGTTTTTTAGAGGGTGTTTTGGCACCTTATATTTAAGTTTGAATTTTTAGTGACACAGGTTATGTCCTTAAATGTCAACTTTTAAGTATTAATAAGATTAGGGGTAGAAATAAGCTAGGCAAAAAAAACCATTACTTAAATAGGCCTAGCCTATTTAAAAAATTCAAAGCCCGAATCTAGTATGTTACTTGTGATATGCTTTATTTTTAGGCTAAACCTAACCTATTTTAAAGTCTAGCTTGGTTTGTTAGTCTACCTAAAAACCTATTTCATACGTAAGCTTTTATATAGATTTAACTTCTCTTTACATGGGTTAATAAGCTTATAGACCATTGAAAAAAAATTGTATGTAAAAACAAACTATAATCTAAAAAAAATCAAAATTCTTGTCACTCAAAATTGTTTTATAAAAGTTGAGTTTATAAGCTTATTACCTTCATCATAACTTAGTTAAAAAACCTATTTTATAATAAGTCGTCTAAATAAAACATAAATTTATCACTCAATAAGCTTATATGTTACTCTTTATGTAGGTCGACGTGCTTAATATTTTAAAAAGATAAACAAATGCATGGTTTTGATACATTATAACAATGTTAATATAATAATAATGATACTAACAAAAAAATATAATTTATATTTACTAATAAGTCAGTATGTTGGGTCTAAATGGCTTTTTAAATAGTTCAAAGCTTGACTTTTTAACCAAATAGACTTTCATAAAAGCCTAAACCTAGTTTATTTTAGAGAAAACCTAGTCTAGCCTATGCCTGATGTAGGTTAGGTCATATGTCATTGTTAAATGGTTTGACTTATTCTCATTCCTAAATAAGATTAAACAAAAGAAAGCATCATATACAAATTATTTTATTTTTATTTTTTTAAGAACATAGGTAGAATCCTTTTAAGAAAAATGCTAGGAACACACTTTTGAAAACACATTCTTTTATTGGTCAAAATTTATTGACAATGAGAAATTTGTGGGTCTTACAACATATTTAATGGTTTTCTCTCATAATTTTGTAGTTTGCAATAAGTTTTAACTAATTATAGAGTGTGTATTTGAATAAGTGTGTTAGATAGTGTATCATATCACTTCTCATATTTTTAATTAGTTAAAGAATACTTGACATAGGCAAGTTGAATGTGTTGATTGGATTCAATACCTATGTCACTAACTTGACATATATAGGTAATTCAATATATAATAAACAAAAGGTTAAATAAAACACCATATGATTAATTATGCAAACAACATCTAAAACCATGTTCAAATTTTATGCCACAAGTTAAGATAACTAAATTGAAATACATAACCATAATTAATTATATAGGGGTAAACATCATGAACTTTACAAAATAGCCAAACACATTAAATAATTAAACATTTCTTACTTAAACTCTACCCTTCTTTTCTTTAATACTTAGAGTTATCTACCAAAATTAAGTTTAAGGTTACTAATGCTTTAAAATGTTCCTAGCTTTCACTTTAACTTACATCATTCCATTCCTATCACTAAAATAATGTTTTTATACTATATTAGGTAGAAAGATCCTTTCATTTATACCTTCCATAACTATGACTCACATAACACTGTTTTAGATATAACTTTTTTCATACTCTTACCCTTGATTGTCACATCAATTTGCACTATAAGTTGTGATGACAATTCTCACATATATACAACATAATAATAGTCATGGACTAAATCCCTTACACTTCATATAAGATACGAAACAATACATTTATGACATCCACATCACTAAATCACATAAGTAAAAACACAACAATGTACAATGTAATGTATTGTCTTTTCTTATTTTATTCTCATATATATGTGGTATCATTCAAAACCTTTTGAAAAGTAGCCTAGGAGTACAAGTGAGTTGACAAATCTAATCTAAGAATCCGACACTAACACTTTCAACTAGGACGATACCCTTTAATTTCTTGTTAAGGTTACCTAGCTTTGCAATTATGCTCTAACCTATAGGACCAACACACACTTATGAAGTTTTCACACCAAGAATCACCACCTTTAAGGCTAGAGTTCAATAACCCTTCGCAGCCTCCTCAATTAACCTCATAACCATACTTTTAAAAACATGTTTTTTATGTTATGATGCATGATTCATACAAAATACAAATATTTTACTTATAGTAAATTACACTAATTATCCATGAGATTTTGTAAAATTATACAAACTCCTTTTTTTTACTCCTACATTAACTTTCATTAATTTTTGAAAAATATATACTAACAACCTTTTTATATATTACACTATCCTATTAATTTTTTGAAAAATGTTACACCTAACTCCCCTAAAGGAAGGTTATTGTAAATGTTTTAAAAAAAAAATAGAGAATGTTTGTAATTAAAATACCATCCAAGCCCATTTGATATTCATTCATAACACATATCTCATCACAATATACATTTGAGTTGCCTACCATTATGTTATAGTTCTACAAGGATTTAATTTTAATACATGGGACAAACAACATTGTATGAAATTATTTATATATTAGTGATAATCTTTAGACTCAATTTTTTTTTCGTGAAATACAAGTTAGTCAACTTTGTAAGGTGATGCCATTGATAACACATTCAATTATCCTATCACAATTAGAGATGACAAAAATAATCACGCTTATGGATATCCGTAGATAAAATTCGCAACAAATACATAATGGTATCTTAAATGGGTATTTACGAATAATGAGTACTAGTATTTTTTATAACTTGTTTGATAGCAAGGTAGGTATGGATATCATGGTACCCATACCCACGGGTATCAATTATCCATCAATATTAAAATTTTTAAATACTATATATATATAAACTCTTATAATTTTTTATTTAGTGATAAAATATTATATTAAAAATTATAAATATGATGTAGTAATTTAAATAAATATTATAATATTAAAAGATAAATATTATCCAAATAAATAATATATAATATATAACAATAAATAAAAATAATTTCAATTTATAATGTATATATTTCTTTCTCCATTTTTAATCTTTAATCACACTCTTCAATTTCAATTTCTTTTTTAAAGTAGTTAAAAGATAATATTACATTATTTTTATTCTTCTCATTTTGTAAAAAAAATTAGCAAATAGACATTATAATGACTATCTTTAAATACTTTTAGTTATAATCTTTAAAATTGTTTTTTAAACATTAGAATAAATAATAATTAAAATAAAAGTATTTTTAAAATATCCATGGATACCCATGAATATTAAAATTATTGCGAGTATCCACTAATGGAGAGTTGCAAGATAGGTCTATATCAGAAAATGGAGTGCATTGTTGTCGTTGATCTTTGTGAGAAAGAAGAACCTCTGCCACATCCTGAGAACAATGAATCCACAAAGAAGGTGAAGATAAGAACTGAGGAAGAAGATCCCCCTCCTGTTGTTGAAATTTAGGAGGAAGAAGTGGATAATGGCTCTAAAATGATCAACAAAGAAGGAATGGATAATAAGGATATGGTGTAGGCTGAACCTCCTGAGGTTAAATCGATTTTAGTATGGGACAAATAATTATTTGATGGAGTGGGTAGCATGTAGCTACTACCTCGTGCGTGCCCCGCTCCATTGCCATTTCTAAGAACAATGGTTGGAAAATAAAATCTAACAAAATAAAATGAAAATACTTATATGAGATTCTACTTAGAACTTATGGTATAGATGAAGCAACCATAAGTTGCATGATGATGGGTGGGTTCAAATATCTCATAAAGTAAGAAAGCTTCCTAATAAAAGTGCATTTTTTTTTTACTTTTATTATTTAATTATATATAACTTGTAAGTCATAACTAAAAATTGAAAATAAATCTAATATATGTATAATTTAATGTTTGAATAATAGTAAGTTTATCACGATTGTCATTTACAAGAGATGGATTGAAAACTATTTTTCATTTTGACTTTGTTTTACAACAATTTGAATTGTGTTTTGTAATTTATAACCTATAAAATATTTTGTCATTTTAAATGGCAATAATTATAAAGTAGTGCTTAATTAGGATATTTATAAATAGATGAAATAAATTGGATGGAATGAAGTGGTAAATAATGAAATAAAACTTCTTATATTGTTTGAAAATGTTATGATGAAAAAAAAAAATTCATTTCATCTTATTCTTCCCAAATTGTGAGGAAAAAGAAAAGAAGGTAATTAATAGAATAAAATAAAATAGGTTATAATCATTTTCATTATATTCATCCTCATTTTATCAATTAAAAAATGGCACATAATATAAGTATATTTTTTTCCCTCAATTTTGAATATGTCTGGAAATAAGTTTTCTTATCATAACATGTCACTTAATGAATTAATTAGTCATCTTTTGTGTAACCTATCACAAAAAGTGTGAATATCTTTTTTTTTTTTTTTTTTAATTTCCAAATGGCAATCCAAACACACATTTCATCCTCTTCTACCAAAATTTACTTATATTTGGATGATGAATTTTTAGAGGATAATTTAATTTTTTTAGAAAATTTCAAATGTTTTGTGATGAAATATGTTTGTTGGATGAAAGATTTAAAAAGAAATTAAAATTTTAGTTATTTGTGAAAATATTTTCATTACTTAAAATTATAAATTTTCAAATTCCACTAAAAAATAAAATTTAAAATTTTTCATATTTATTTTTTCTCTCTTCTCTTCTTTATCCTTCTATTTACTCTATCATCTCTTTCTCTCTCCTCTCCTCTTTCTATTCTTTCTTTTTCTCTTTTCTCCTATTTGTACCCTCCCTTTTTCTCTTTCTCTCTCTCATTTTTTATCCTCTCTCTTTTTCTTTTTCTTTTCTCTCTTTTGTCTTTCTATGAATATTAACATATTATTTTTATTTGTATTTTAATTATTAAATTATTAAATACTATCTGAATTATAAATATTTTTAATTATTAAATATTTAAAATTTAGTTAAGATTTATTTTATTAAAATTTGATATTAAAATTTTAATTTCTTAATACATACTTAATAATGAAAAATTATATATAATAAAAATTTAATTGTTTGTTAAACTTAATTTTGAATTTTTTAAAATAAAGATTGAGTGACTCTAATTTGTCTCACTCACTATTTTTTGTTTTTATTCTCACTCATGTAGCTAGTCATATTATTTTTAAAATGTTGATATGTAATATAATAGATATCTACAACCTAAGAAATATAAGTGTTGAATGGTTGGAAGTATTGTGTATATTTAAGTTTTGAATGATTGAAAGTATTTTGTGTATCTAAGTTTTAAGCATTGCAAATTGAAAAACAATGACTAGAGATTAATGATCTTACTAAATTATATATTTTTTATGATTACATGTGATCTGGTTGAAACATATTACTTATCTTTCACATTTTTACATTGTTTTGTTTGAATTAAAAATATAAAATTTAAAAATTTTAATTTTATTTATCCAAACAAAATATTTAAAATATAAAAAATTAAATCAAAACAACTCAAATTTTAAGTATTTTAAATTTCTTAAAATTTTAAAACTTTTCATCCAAATACAGCCTTAAAGTGATAACAAAGGTTAACAATCATGTATTTGTATTTGTACTGTGATGAGTAGGTCCAATCGTACCGTGTATTATCCTTGGTATTTGCCCCTTAATAAAATTAATTTTTTAAAATAAAAATTATTACAAAATATTCGAGCACTTTGCAAAAGGACCCTTGAGCCATTTATAAACATAATGCTTCTTAATGGCTTGTAGCAACTTAAAATGCTTACTCAAAGAGAGGAAAAGGGTACAAGAGAGGAGGGCAAGTCCTTAGAAGACATGAAAAATTAAGAATCAAAGTGCTTACTCCAACCAATAGCCTCAAATAATAAAACTTGTGGAAGAAAGGGGCCACATAATTCAAGACATCAACACCCCTTCAAGATGATTTACATGCAGAATAGCACTCCACTAAGTTCTTAGGCAACACTGAAAGAACTTGCTGTGCTCTCCACAAATCTTCTTGCTCCCTTGAACCACCTCTTGTCTCCAGCTTGAGCCTTGCAAATGTATAGTTTGCCATCTTTCACAGTTGCTGTAATCAGCTGGTGCTTGCCACCCTCATCTCCATCAGCCGTCCTTGTCAACACAGACAAATTGTAGTACTGTTTCCCATCAATGACAGGTGTTGAACTCTCTAAGATGTTTGCTGTTGCCACAACATTGGCATCAAAGCCACCCTGAGAAATTAAAGTTCTGAAGCAGTTAGGATTTGCAAGAATATTTGGTGCATTCTTTATGATCAAACACAAGTTATACAATCTATGATAAAAACGAAAAGTTTGGATTAAAATTAGCATAATGTTTTTACATTATCAACTAATTAAAAAACATTATTTTTAAAATAATTATTACAAAAATCAATAATTTTATCATATATCACAGTTTATGATAGAATTATAATATACTCTAATTAAATTCTAAAATTATTATGATTCATTTAATGTTTTCTGCCAAAATTTTTAATTAAATAACACACAAAAGGGTGAACTGTGATAAAAGTAAAGGTCAAATAATTCTTTTTGTTTCCATGCATTCTTTTCCGTGGATATTTTACTGTTATTTCCTTGTCTTAACCGAATTTGTTAGCTTTGGCCAAAAATGGAGAAAGAAAGCAGACAGTAGTAAGGTTGAAAATGTATACAAGTCATAATGCTACTCATAAATTATGAATTAATTACCTCAGCATCAGTTTGGCCAAAGAAGGCTTGCTTTCCAAGCAAATAATCCACCTGCAAAAAGGAAAAGCTAAATCTTGAATTTCAGCCAGCAAAGGTTGTCACCATCTATAAACTTCACAGACATTATTCACTTAAATTTTGGAAGCTTTACTATGGTGCATACACTGGTATAAATTATGAACCTTCACTTGTCAATTAGAAAACAAGATAAACATAGAAGTTTACCTTAGATAGGAACTCCTCAGGTGAACCATAGTCAGTGATGGACTTCTTGTCAGTTGCAGTAACCATGACAGCAACATTGCTGGTTGAATCAAAATTGTCCTCATATCTAAGAACCTGACCTGGGTACTCAACCTCTTTGCTTGGGTTCCACTTAGAGGGAATTGACAATTTGAATCCATCGCCATTGTATGGAAGGAAGTCTGTGTTTGTCTTTGGCTTTCCAAACACATTGGCTGCAATAGAAACAATAATAAAAGAGTTATAATTTTCAAAGTACCCAAAAGTTGAGATAAAATCTATTCTTTGGCCTTCACTTGACTTTATAAACATTTTTTTTAAGAAACTGTATAAACATTTAAGATAGTGAGTTTATTGATATAATATCAGAGATTCCATATAATCAAGTTATAAAAAAAACATACTCTAATCCTCACCAACCTCATTCTTTCAATTATAATTTCAGTATGTTTGAATGGGCAATAAAAGCCACTCTTGACACACTATCTTGACCGATGAAAATTACTCGGTTGGATCCTATGATCACTATTTCTTTCATCTTTAAACTCTAACAAGCAAAGAATTGGCAATGCTCAAAAACCAAAACTAAACTCTACACTGTCCTTACTAGAAAATAGCATTTCAACTAAAAGCCAAGGTATTGCAGTTTTTTGGTTTCTCCAGGAACTTTCGTGACACCAATGAAAGTGTGATTTAATTTCCTTAAGAATTCAAAACACCAGCCTCCTCCTTATGGACTATTTAGTTCAAGAGAAATGTTAACAACATAGTCTCCAAAAATCATCTTTTCCACACACTTTCTTATCAGATGAAATTCATGTGGTCCCACCAAAGATGTGAGTCTGATTTTCCATTTGGTGGGTTCAATTTGTCAATAGTAGAATTCACATAAATTTTAACCAATACGAAAAAGTATGGTGGAAAAAGATTACAAAGTGTGTTGGTAGCACTCTTTGTTAGTTCAATAACAACGTATTTTTTTCTGGTTATATCTGCAGAATCAAGTTATGCATTCTCTCTGCATAAAAAATAAAAAATAAAAACTTCATCCTACATGGGGAGTTTGGCTACATTGACCATATAACATTGTATAGGTTGCTTAAAGACATTGTCTATACAACAAACGAGTAAATTTTATCTCAAAGCTAAAATCAAGGTTTCAAATTGCATTCCACGACAGAAATTGCAGCCATATTTAGCCATATTAGCCACATTTGACCAGAATTTTCTGCATGATTAAGGTTTTGAATGTTAATGAGCTATGCATGATAACCATATCGAAGATATAATTGGTCATCCAAAGAAGGGAAAAAGGGTAAATACCAGCTTCCCCATAGGCTGCATCAGCAGGTGAAACCTTTGAGCCAACAGCAGCAGCACCAATGAGGACAGTGAGGGCCAATCTGCGAGAGACAAGGCTAGTGGCATCACCCTCTTGGACAACCTGCTTCTGTGCCTTGCAAACAATGTGGTTTGGTTTGGTGCTCACAACTAGGCGCTGTGAGGAAGTTCTGGTTGGAGTGGTGAGGGCATGGTGGTGCAAGAAACATTGGGTGGAGGCCATTGTGCTAAAAATCTTTTCAGTTTCCTCTAGGCCTGTGAATCAGACACTATAGTAGGCAAAGAGTGTGTGGACTTGGAAGTGGCTATAGATGTGGGGTGCGTGATGTGGCAATGAAAATGTGGCTGGTTGTGGATATTGCATTTGGAAGTGAATGATTGGTGGTAACATTAGATTGGATTTCTGATGTGGGATAAGGGAGTTGGGGTTCTCATTGGTTCCATGTGCCACCATGTTATGTATTCTCTTTTTCCTGTAGAGGACATTTTTTTTTACATGTAAAAATGTAAATCCTCCAGAGCTGTTAAAACTTGTGTTCGAGTGCAAAGAGGACTCTCTTGTGTTCGAGCGTTCACAGTGCACTCAATGAATAGGAGAAATGATAGGTACTTACATATTTTAAGCACATTTTTTAACATATTGAAATTTAGTATAGCAAACATTATGGTTTTCTTTTGTGGCTTTTACTTAATATTATTTAATTAATAGTAAAAAGTGAGTTACAAAAAGTATGTTAAAGAGTAATGTTAACACTTAACTTGCAGTCACATAAGAAACTAATACGTTATAAGAAATTCCAATGAGATATTCTTTTGAATGCATTTTTGATAAATAATTAAAAATGTGATAAACATATTAAGTTTTATTAACAATCCTCACACTTTTTATTGGTTGAAATGAATTGATTGTAATATATTGTTTGGTAGGAAGGAAATAAAAAGGTGTGAGACCCACAATTTTTTTTTTTGTTTTTTTCTCTTTAAAATATAAAACAATTCTTAGTTCTCATCTCCTTTCTACTTCTTTTTCCTTTTTATTTTCACTTTGTTTTATTCTTACTAAACACAAAAAATAAAAAAAAAATCATATCATACTTAAAAAAATCTTAAAAATTTTATAATATAATAGTCAATTTAAATTAACTCATACTAATTTGATCAATTAGGTTGTTTAGCTATGCCAGTTGTATAATTAGTGAAGGTTTAATAAGCATACCAAAGTCACTTATAATCAATTATAAGTATAAAGTCATCTTCTCAAAGACTTGGTGGATATTTGATTAAGTTACAATGATACTAATTAAGAAATTTAGCTTTATTTACAAGAATATTCACAGTAGTCCATTGGTTGATTTGTTTGAGAATGAAATGTAAATGGTAGCAAAGTTCATAAACAAAGTCATAACTAAGATTAAGATAAATTAAATGAGAAAAAGTTGAAACTAGATTTCATCTAATGTTATTCATTTGTAACCTTAATAATCATACATCTAAAAATTCTTCCTCTATTGCATTATCTAGGATTATAATCACTAAAAAATAATTCCTTAGTAATGAGGTCTTAAGTTACCTTCATAAATATCAATTCTTTGCATATTTAAGAAGAAAATTTGCATTAAAAACATCCATAAAGACCATTAATTTGGGATTACTAGAAATAAAATATCAAACATTAGGTATTTAATTTTAAAACAAGATTTAGAAAATATTTTTCAATTAGATTCCAAATCTAAATCACTTTATAAGCAATCAACATGTAAAAAACATTAAGAGTAGAAATGAAACACTAATGAGTAGAAGAGAATAAATCATATATATGAAAATCAAAAGTTACATTAGAATTTAGAATATCACATCCAACCCCAAAGAAAATATATCAGTCACTCATTTTCATGAGAGCTTATTCATAAAAGATGAGAAAATTTTAAAGATCCATATCAAAATCGTCCTTCTTCCATTCCCAAAATCTTGGAAACCCTTCCGATTCTTCAAAAAATGAGTTACCCAATGGAAGAGAGAGAGTTGCTCGTTTTGGTCCATCACATTCTACCCTAAAAGAAATTATTTCTTTCCTATTTATATCATTTGAATTTTCAAACAATAAAATGAATCTCAAGCATTTTCACTCAAGTGTTGGAAAATTCGCTCAAGTGAAATAGAATCCTTTAGCATAAAGAAAACAATTTTTGCTCAAGCCATAAAATTCTTACTTGATAAAAAATGAGGCAATGAGTTCTCCAATACTAGACAAAATTCGCTCAAATCCTCTCAATTTGACTTGAGCAAAAATGAGGCAGTGAGATTTCCAATGTATAGCAAAATTTGCTCAAGTCCTTAAATTTGGTTTAAGCGAAATTGAGATAGAAAGCTTGATTAAGCATTTTTTTTTAATTTTTCATTGAACTTTCTAATTTTTCTCTTTAATCACCTTGTCTTCTCTTCATTAGCCTATAAAGTAACACAAATTTCATTTAAGGGCACTCAAAATTTGAATGAATTGAATTTCAATTAAATTTAACTAATATGTATAATTTTTTTGCATCAAAATGGATAAAACAAAATAAACTAAGAGTGTAAGAGTACCAAAATTCTAATAAAAAATCTAAAATAAAGTAAAATTAGCCTCTAACAATAATATTTTTTTATTTAGTTAATTCCCAATGAGACTACTTCAATCAATTAGTCTAAGACTTCATTTGGTGGAAGGGAAATATTAAAGAAATAAAGTGGATAGAGAAAGAATAAATGTGAAATAAAAAGTTAAGCATGTTTGCCTATTTGGTGTAGAGGAAATGAAATAGTAGATAAATAAATAAAAAGATATGGAAATGAAGGAAGAGATGTGCATCTTGTAACATCCTAGAAGGCATTGTCACAATTTACATCTAGATTACTTTTATACGTGAAAGTTTCAAATAGAAAAACATAATGCAAAAATCACTTATAACATAACAAATTATTACCTAAGGATTAAACTTAAATATTATGCACGTTCAATAACACCACAATCACTCACAATCTCTCCAAATATCATCAAATCTCTAACTCAAGGAACAAAAGGGAAATAAAAGACAAAAAGACAATAACCAACAGGATATGGAAGCACAAAGGAAGCATTCACTTGAAGGAAGACATAAAGATAAGTCTAGGGTTTGGGTCTCCAAAACTCCTTCTCCTCCTTTTCTTTTCTCTCTTTTCCTCTTGTCTTTTCTTCCTTGTATTCTCCAACAACTAAACCTAATCTTTCTTCCTACATCTTCTTATCATAACCTATAGGTGAGCTTGATCTCTTTTTGGGCTTTAGTTCCTTTATATGGTTGTTATTATCTTATTCCTATTATATTCTAACATTAGGGTATTATTAACAACAACCATAATAATAATAAATGATATCTATAATAATAATAATAATAATAATAATAATAA
>JAMLFT010000778.1:0-36798 GCA_026544285.1 Pachyrhizus erosus | reverse complement strand
TATATTACAGAAAAAAATTATGTGATTATTTTATCAGAGTTTTTTATAATACGATAAGTTATTAAAATATTAATATTGTTGTTATATTATCATTTAATGTTATTAGTTGATAGAATAAATAAAAAAATTAAAAAATTAAAAAACTAAATTTAAAAAATTAATTTTTTAAGATTAAAATAATATTTAAGAATGTTTAATTAACGATGTTTTTTAGATTCTAACCTCTCGTAATTAGCTTCATTTGACTTTTTATTTTATTAAAAACAAACAAACGTATATTGGCATTTATATTGTATAAATACGAGTATGGAATATGAGATTTTAAAAAAAATGAAGGATATAGATATATCAATATAAACTTTAAATAATATATTATAAGAAAATAAATTTCTATATAAATATGATTAAATTATATAAGTGATAAATAAAAACATAAAAAATTAAATTCTTTAACATGAAAAAATATCTCTAATAAAAAATTATAATGCGTAACATACTATACTTTACTGTAGGCATACCTTTGTTTTAAAGTACGAACTTGACAATCACTTGATGTGGTTTTTTTTTTTTTAATTCTTATTTTAGATGTCGCCGATGTCTCGTAAATTCGTAGAAGTTTTTATTTTAATAATTATAAAGTAATTATTTATCAAAATACTTTACTCTAAAATATGTTCCAAAATTGGAAATCGGCTTCTGATTCATCGATTTCTCAACATTCTAACATTTATATGTCTTGCTATATACAAAGGGAGTTTGGCTTTTCAAATGCTGAATTCCCAACATTTGTTAGTTTGTTTTTATTTTTTTAATTTAAATAGGTTTATTTAAATAGTTAAATTTATTGTAATTAATTTTATTTAAACAATTGATTAACTTATGATTTAAAATGTAATAGAATTATGAATTTAGGTTAAAATGATACATTGTTAGTACATCAAATTTATTAATTAGTATAAAATTTATAAAAATAATAAAGAAAATATTCTCATTTGGTGTACTCAATTCATTAGATAATTTTGTTCTTAAACCACTTTTTAAACTTCCATTATTCTATAATAATTGACTGTAAGTGTTCACTGCTCTTTTAATTTTCAAACACTTTCCTTCTTTCCGTTTCTTTTATTTTATTTAAAATATTTAGAGAGGCACACTCCTAATATTATATAAAGAAACCAAGTGTCAATATGACAAGGACAGTTTTTTTTTTTTTTTCTTATTATGGCTCCTCATTTCGACATACTCCACATATTTTGGGATAAATTTTTGTCCCAAAGTCCATCTCATTATGAATGTGGGAAGATATAAGACAATCTTTTGGACATTTTTTTCATTTTTGCAAAAATTGAAATTTTCATTTTTTTTCTCTACCATGCTATTACTAGTTCTTCAACAAGATGAGTCATCCATCGATGATAGAGAACAACAATAACAATGTAGACGATATCCTCAACTTGTATGTACATAACAGGCGTCCACTACAATGTGAGATCTGTCTCCATTTAGGAGACGGATTTTGATACAGTATTTGTACTTTTGCTATTGGACCAATCTATATTAATTTTGTTATATTATTTATAATTGTAAAATTTTATTCAAGATACTAATTAAGACTTTTTATATTACAATTTGATCATTTTTTATACTTAAAATGTTTCCTTTTAATAAAAATCCCAATTCTAACAAATTTTAATCCCGAAACTAATTATTTGTTTAAATAAAAAAAATTAATTATCATACATTAAATTATTTAAATAAATAAATTACTTAATTTAGTTATTTTAATACAACTAAATTGCAGTAAGTAATTAAACTAAAATAAAATAAAAAGACGTTCATTTGAAAACCCGAACTCTTACAATAAAACATATAAAATTAAAAAGATTAAATAAGTTTTCGTTCTCTATAAAATTTTAATTTTCAGATTTTAGTTTTTTATAATTTTTGAAAAATTGATGCTTGTTGTATTTACATTTGTAGCATTTGATTTGTTAATTTTTTTTTCTAAGCATCATTCTGTATTTGCATAAACAAATTTCAATCTTCTGAAACGAAAATAAACCACAACAATCATAGGTACCAGTGAAAGGTGCATAAAATCAGTCAATAAAAGATATCTTTCTGATAAAATGAATCAACAATTTTCATCACAAAAAGGGAAATAAAGAGAAAGATTGGTAAGAAGAGAAACAAAGATCCTGATTTTCTCTTTCTCTCTCATTATTCCGTTCCCAGAGAAATAAGGCATACTAAAAGGATACACTGTTTCACAAAAGGAAGGAAAGGAAGCTTCCTCGACCATTCCTTATTATTATTATTCTTATTTTCCTTTTTATTTTATTTTGTTTTAATTTGAAATATGGGCCATTTTGTTTTGTACGCTTGGACTTGGTTAAAAATCCAAATTAGTATGCCTTTTAACTAAAACATTAGTTTTTGTTCTATATATATATAGTAGTTCATTTTTTCCTAACGTAAATCCCTACCATTTAAGCATTAGAAATGAAATAATAAACTAATAGTACTAGATCTGCAACTTTTTTTTCCTACAAAATCTCTAATCACGAAAAAAAACAAATAATAATACTAAACTATAACATAATAATATTTCTTAATAGATATTTATAACGTAATTAATTAATAAATATTAACAAAGTAAAAATTTAATAAAAATGGTATTAATTGAATTTGATATTTTTTTTTAATTTCAAGATTTTAAAGTACAAATTGTGATAACTTGATGTTTTTATTAAAAAAATATTTTTTCTAAAATAAAATTATAAATCAAAATTAATTAGCTGTAAAAAATGAAATATTAAATAAATTTAATTTTGGTGTACACTTTTGTTAATTTTATATTTTGGAATACATAAGTTGTGTTAGTTCATAAATTCTAAATTTAATAAAAATATCAACAGATAAACTTTTTATAAAAAGAATTGGGTGACTCTGATTTTTCCATTGCACCTACATGTACGTAGGAGAAAAGATAATTCTTATCGAGCTAAAAAAATAATAACAAAAATTATAATATTAAATTATTTATAATAATAATAACAAATTTCAGTTTTATTAAAATAAATAAGTAAAATTAATGTATGTATAAATAAAATAAGTCTTTGTCATTATTTTTTTTAGTTTTAGATGAAAGAAATATTTTTAAGAAGTACAAATAATTTGTTTATTTAATTATAGGTAACCAGCACATATCGTTGGATCCTAATATCGTTTTTACGCATAATTAACTTTTAAATTTGTTTTGATTTCGAAGATAATTTTAATTAACAAGTTTTCTAATATTTTCCAAAAATAAATATTGACAACAACTTTTTTATTTTTTAAAATTATTTTTTTAGTCCGGTCATTATCTCAATTATGATAAATTGCTAAAAAAAAAACTAAAAATAGGCCAAAAAAAAATTTAACTATTTAAAGACTAGCTATGAGCAATGAAAATAAATAAAGAACTAAAATTGAAAAAAAATTAAGAATTAAAACTCAAAATTTGAAATTTAATAACGATAAAAAAATATATTTAACCCAATTTAAAATGTTGAGATTTCGGAGAATCAAAAATAAATTTGGGTATAAAAAAAATAGCCATTTTCCTCCTGAGTGAAAAAAAAGAGTATTTTTGGTACATATTTTGAAATGGGTATTTGGATAAATAATCTTTTTTATTATGATTAAAACAAAAAAGTCATGCTTCGTATTTTTTTAAAATTTCTAACTAAAGATGTTATATCTTTTCTCCATTTTAAATATAATTTTAATAATTTTTAAAACTCAATAATTTCAATTAAAGTTTATGAAATGTTCTTCTAAATCAAAACAAATCATTGAGCAAGCCTATTTTATTTAGTTATATAATTTAATTTGCATTTATGTCTTACAAATTTAATATTTAAATATTTTTGCTAAGTTGGAACATACGTTTGCATTTCGAATAAATATTTTTAAATTGAAATCTATGAACATTTTGTATTAATATTAGTGTATGTACTTGTGCAATGCATAAAACAAATTATAGGTGGATGAGTTATTTTTTATTAATTTTAAAAATAAATTAAAAACTAAAAATGTAATAGGTGATAAATATATTTTTATAAAAATTGATGACAGAATAATACAAATGAAAAACTAAAATAATAATAACATTAAACAAGTTAAAGGTTAGTTCTTTTTTTTTTTTGTCAGAAAACATACAACTTTTTTTTTCAATCAATTCGACTAAAACAACGATACTATTTTACTTTATATATAATATAGACGTAGATATAGATTTTGATTATTTAAAGATTTACACAGATGAATACTTGGTATTTTTGGGCAAAGAAGACATGTTTTTGAAAGTTTATACTTAACATTGTGATGGTGTAAAAGGTATAAAATGACAACAAATAAAAAATCATATTATTCAATAATAAGTACTGTGAATCACTGAACTCTTCCAGCATTATTCTATATTTTCCAAAAAAACAAAAAAAAAACTCCTAAGCAATTGTGGTTTTGAAAATGACTGTAACCATCAAGTAAATATAAAGCAAATGCTTTGTATCAATTGGAAATGGTATAGTTTTAATAGTTTTAATTAAATCAAGGAACTTGACTTGGTCATTGAAACTCTGCTGGAATGTTGCTTTGTGCTGGCATGACATCAAAGTTTGATTCAGCTTCAATTGTTGACAAGACATTGAAGTTTGATTCAGTTTTTGCCTATGGGAGTTGCAGCTTGTGACGAGCAATTTCAGTTTGGATTTGGGCAAGTGCAATTTCTGTACTGTGGATTTGTTCATATAATTTAGAGATAATCCCAACACATCCATAAATAGGGTCTTGAATCCTACATTGTGCTTCAAAATACAAAGTATTTGCAGCTTGTTCTCGTAAGAATGGTGGAATTTGCTGCAACATCAAAATTTACAAAGGTTATTTAGTAACGTAATCTTATTGACTTTGCATGACATATTTAACTTTGATATTGATCAATGTTTTCCCTATTATAGACAAACAAACACATTGATATCAAATATTATTGTCTATTTAAAAAACCTGAAGCATTTTTCCAACAGTGCTGCCACCATAGATTCTGTGAACACAAGCAAATCTTTGAGGATCATTTGCAGGAAAATATGGAGAGAAAATACAATCTGAAGGGCATCTTCTTCTTTGATTCTTGCAAGCTGCACACCTAGCAGACATGATGATATCAAATCTAAAAAAAAAAGAAAAGAATCTAAGGAAAATATTTGGCATCCAAGAAAGATTTCTTCTCTTCTATATTTCGCTCGGGAGAGAGAGGATATCTTACACAAGATTTGATGTTTTAGTTGCCAAGAGTATTTGTATTGTAGTAGGTTTACTACCGATAGAGAAAATCTTAACGGCTACTTTGTCAATATTGCAATGCAAAAGGAAAGTTTTTAAATTAAGAGTCTGAAAAGAAAAAGGACCATGAATCAAGGCAATTAGGTTATATCACATGAAAATTAAAGCAAATAAGTTATTTGTAACACATATATATAGAAGCGAAAAACAAATACTTCTAATTTTCTTTATTAGCAATGTAGGATATATAGATGTCAAATAAAGAAGTCCTTTCATTTTTGTCTATGAAGTTTTAAAATAAGAATAACAATTAAGAGCATCACGTTTCAAAATTTTAATTTTAAATTGTGCTTGACTACCAAAATATGTTCAATTTTTAGGTTTGATCTTATTTTTAACTCTGAAATCTGAATTGACGCATAAAATTTAAATGCACCGGAAAATATAGTTGAATCTCATTTCTATTAAAATTTTACGATCCACGTGGGACAAAGTTTATAATCATGGTATTTAACTACGTATGCAAAAGGTAAATAATATCCTTCTGATGCATTTAATATATAAGTCAATTTACCTAATTAACATATGATTTAAATTGTTTTAAAAAATATTGACTAAACAATCATGTATTTCTTTTTGTATACTTGTTATGCATTGGTGTATATACTAATTCTGATTATGCCAAGAATTAAAAATTTAAAACTCTGTTGAAATGAGATCAGTGATGATATTGTCGCTGGGAAAAGATGTGGGATTATTGAGATGTAGATTTATATTTAAGACTAGTATGAAAAATTCTAATTTTTCTTTGTTGTGATTCATTGTTTACACAAAATTTGTGGCTGTTATGAGAGATTGGTTTGCTGAAATTATATGCTTGAATTTGTTCTAAAGTGTGCTTTGATGGATTCATGGAGGTTTACAAGCTGTTGTCATGTCATGCTTTGTGGGTGAGATAGAGAAAGAGAAGAGGGTGAGGGCTGTTAGGTTTGTGTCAGTGGTTGTGGTGAGGTGATCATGAGGAGAATGTGTGTTCTGCAGATGTAAAGATAGTCAAAGAGATTAAAATTTAGTGAACTGGAGTATGATGAAAAAAAGTGTGCTGTGTAGTTTATTTGTGTATAAAAAGGTGTTGCCAAAAGTATATTTTTTTGGTGATAGCAATATGAACGTGAATGAGAGAAGTGAAAGGTTGTGTAATTTGTGTCAGTGTGGAGTGGAGTGGAGAATCAGAATGTTGTTGCAAACCTCTATAAGAGTGAAAAAAAGAATGAAGTCAAGGACGTTGGCATGGGAGGAAAACAGTATTGTCCAGGTTGAGCTACATTGAGAACGAAGGTTAGAAATACACTCATAATAACACTACACTGTTCTATTTTTGGATTTTTTTTATATCATTTTTAACATTTTTGTTTTTTTATATATAAAAGAAATAAAATATTTTTTTAATCCTTCATTTAAAAAAAATAAATCAAACAAGTACAATAAAAAGAGAGATTTAAATATTTTTATTTTTTTTTCTTGTTTTATATTTGAATTCCCGTTTATCATTTTTGTATTTTGAATATTTTTTTTTCATTTTATTTTGTTTGTAGTATTTTTTTACATTTTCTTTATTTTTTGTTTAAGCTTCTTTCACTTTTATTTTCATTTTATTTAATATATCTGGATAAAATTGATTGTTTACAATATATATTAAAATTCTTTGAAATGTTCATCCAATACCTGTCCTTAATGTATTACATGAATCGTTTGTACTTCGTAGCATTTTTTTTTTCCTGTATGTCTTTGAACTCAATTCTGACGATGTCGATGCATCATAACGAGTCATGAGTTGGTTGAGTTTTTTCTTCTTCTTTTTTTTTTTTTTTTTCGCAATCCACGTGCTTTGACCCCTTTCAATGTTCTGACTAGTCATCCGCATTATGAGAAATTATTAAATTGACAAGTATTTGAGATTTTAAAATTTTAAAAATAATTAATAATATTTAACTACATCTAAAAATTAATTTAGATCATAAATTAAATGATAGTTCAAAGCTATTTAATAATATTTTTAGCATTACATACAATGTCGAAAATATTTCTCATTTTTTTGAATTTGAACTTTTTTATACACATTTTTTAAGTAAATATTTTATTTCATGGGCGTAGATTTTTGTATTTGTTGTTAAAACATATCTTACATTTTAATTTTTTTCTGAAAGAAATTTTTTTTAATGAAGACTCCAGAACCATTATCCTTAAATTAATTCAAGAGTGTTTAATACATCTTATTATATATTTTTAATTAATAAAATGAATATTTTAAATGCTTTTTATGTTTTAATATAATTTTTTTTTCTTTTTACTTCCTAGACAAGTATATTCAGTAGTTAGCATTTTCCTTTTCAGCAGTGTTTGTCATCATACGACGTCACGCACAGATCCTACTCCTACTCCTAATACATGAATATATATATATATATGATTACAAAATAGTTCTAGAAAGCAAGGAATTTAAAATGGAAGATGTGAACACAGGGAAAAATAAACAACCAAACCAACACGTTTTGATACTAATAAACCATTTGACTAATGTGAAATTTTCTGTGAATGAAGGCAGTGCATGACCCTAAATTGATAAACAAATATTTTGGTAGGTTTTGAACCGGGCAGCCAACCTTGACCAACTTTAAATGCCCAGTGACCGCAATATAATTACTACAACTATTTTATATCTATCAATTCATCTATATATACACAGGGGGATGGCATCGCATATTGGTTTTAGAGTTATAATTGTGTTGTATATCTCAGATCATTAACTAATAATTCTGAATGGCTATATACCTCTCAAACATTTTTGGGTGCTTCTCCGATAGCACATCACAAGAATCTAAAAGATATGTATGCGATGGTAATGTTTGTGTTCTGAAGAACCAAAAGGAGCCACACACACTATACAACAACAAGAAGCCAAAGTATAGCCTTCGGATTTCGTTTGCTCGTCGTGCCAAAAGGTCTCTTAGTTGTTAGATATATATATATATATATATATATATCACTCTTATGAATTATGAATTATGAATAGAGAGATAGAGCACCTCAGCTTCTGCATGCATCATGCCATCGACACAACAGGTTCTTCATATCATATCACTGTCATTCTTCCATCGCTTTGTTCCGTTTACGATTCTACTAATATTAATTAGATTATTCTTAATTGGAGGATATACACGTAGCGCTACCTTATTCCATTCTCATGTATACAATCTTGGAATCTTTAAGAGATTTCAACTTTGATTTTTTATGTTCAGTTTTAACCACTTACACTATTCATCCTATAAACATCTCTCGTGTATATGCTACCTTGTTTATGATCCATGTGAAGTATATTTTAAAGATACGGGTCAA
This sequence comes from Pachyrhizus erosus, assembly GCA_026544285.1. Classification (NCBI taxonomy): domain Eukaryota; kingdom Viridiplantae; phylum Streptophyta; class Magnoliopsida; order Fabales; family Fabaceae; genus Pachyrhizus; species Pachyrhizus erosus. The sequence continues at coordinate 28,074 of JAMLFT010000778.1, read as the reverse complement.
TTTTGTAGTTTAAAAGCTCTTTGCTCCTATATGTATAGAATCAATACGTGTAACTCTAATTTAATCTTTAAAATTTACTGAAGATTTTCATCTATTGAATTGGATTGATACATTATTTTAAAAAAAAGATATTTATTAGTTTTTTTTAGTGTTACACGATGTTTTATTAGTTTCTGGAATAGCCAAGACCGTATTCTATTTGTTATGAGAACCAAAAATATTCTTCTTAAATCCAACTGATCACTTTTAAAAAGTAAAAACAATATATTGTTGTTGTGTATCCTGTGCATGGTCCAAATAATCACCACCTTCCACATGTTTGTATTTTACCAAATCACTATGTCTTCCAAAATGAGATTTACTATCATAACATCAATATCAAGACTCACCCATAGTAAAGTATTAGACCACATCTGAGATTCAATTCTACATGAAATAAAAACAAATAAGCAGCGATTTCAATATGTTCGCTGCATATTATTAGCATATAGAACACGATGTGAGGGAACCATCAAGCATCCCCTTTTTATGTAAATTGGACTTTGTTGGGATTCTGCATATAGGACATGATGTGAGGGAACCATCAATCCCACCATGCATTAATTGTGTAATCCCAATGCATCATCCCTTCTATTAAATAAGCTAGGCACATTTCATTAATTTTGTTTGGAATATTTTCAGGAATAAGAAATGTATGGTATTTAGTTAAATTCCTTAATCAAAACCAATACATTAGATAAATATACCTAAGTATAATAAAGCTTGCAATTCATAATCTACTTCGTGTTAACCACTCAAAAAACATAAACTAAAAATATTAATTAAAACAAGCCAAAACCAAGAGATTAATACATAAGAAGATAACTAATGCAAAAAGAACTAAATAGTTGAGATGGAAGTTTAAGTTGATTAAGCAATTGCTGTGTTAACATCACAACCCGAGTTTCAATTATTTTACATTATAAATAGATTTGGTTATTTATAGTATAAAATAATTAATTTAAAGATCAGCTTGATCTTCAATTATACACAATATAGAAGACTAAATGCTAACCTCAAACATTGAAAAAACAAATAACGTCTAAAATATTCAATAAACTAACTTGACATTTCATTTTGAAGGATTAATTTTTGTGTATTCATAGAAATCATTTCACGAATTTCCGAACTGTCCATCTCTGTAGGAGTGACTTAGATCAGGACTTGGAATTTTGACGAAAGTCCTCAATTATTTTTAATTCAAACGTATTTATTATTACTTATTAGAGCTATCTGTTGTACGTGGATGATTATTTATAATAATAATAATAATAATAATAATAATAATAATAATAATAATAATAATATCAACAGCATATTCTCTTACTTTGTAACATAATTTTTACTTTATGGACTTTAATTTCTTTTATTGATTTTTAAATTTTAAATTAGTTTCTCTTCATAACAGATACCATGTATCAACAATTTAATTAATACTTGCATTAATCTACGTTAAATAGTATTTGTTATAAAAAAAACTCTTAATATAAATACTAACAATATAATACATTATAATAATAAATAATATTTTTAGTGTATAAAAGTAATGTACATTATTAATAATGCTAGAACATATATTATACTATTAATATAAATTTACAATATATATTAATATAAATTTACAATATATCTATATTAAATTTTTAATCAGACAAAGATTTTATGTATTAAAAAAGACAATTATAACAATTAATGTTTTTTATCCATTATTATAATTTTTTTAATTCCCATTCTAGTAATTTCTTTAATTTACTATTTAATCAGCTTCTGCAATCTCAATAATCATGTGCTCGGCCACAAAGAAAAGTGTGGTAAAGTCAAACAAAGCTATAAATTTTGAATCTTTGACAGACACATCTGAAATATATTTGCTTTTTGTGTTTATATATGTAGTTTCTTTATAATAAATGTACGTCTTTGTCCTCGACCAGATATTGTCCCTCGTGAATTCCTTCTCTTTATCAAAGAGACCGCGATTTTGGGCTAGCAAATTATCTAAAAAGTTTACGCACATTTTTCAATTTAAATAAAATTTTATAAATTGAAAAATATTTTAGAAAGTAACTTATAGAGTTATAATTTTTTAACTAGTTTGTACTTAACAAATAATCAAAATTTTAATAACATTCACAAAATTAAGTCAACTTTAATGCCCAAAGTTAACTCTATTCCTAAAAGTCTCAACACTTGTACCGCTTATATATAGTAAAAAAATGAAATTGAAAGAATGTTTATTTTTCCATGTGTGACTTTAGAGACTAGGGTGAAATACATTTTTCTTCTCTCTTGTCTTTTTTAATGTAAGCATTTCTAAGATAAAAAAGAACTTTAAATGTTCTCTTTTTTTTTTTTTTTCTCATTTCTTCAATTATTTTATTTCTTTTATAAAATCCAGTCAAAATTAAGTGCTTATACAATGAAAAGGGAAATATTGGAAGATCGAAAATGCAGTTAAAAGATACCTTCTCTGACTGTTGCGAGCTACGCACCTTCCTGAAACTGTGATATCAAACCCTCTTAACACAGAGAAAACCAAAGACAACATATCACACCCACGTTATGAATTAATTCAAAACTTCAAGTTTATTAATTTAAAAGTACATAAAGTTTCATAGTTGATTATTAGGTTATTTATTTTGGAAGATCCACACACCCACATAAATTTATACCATAATAACACTTGCGTATTCTTAATCCATCTCCTATAATTTAATGAACCAAGTTAAAGGGATTGGAAATAATTAATTTAAAAATATAAACAATTAAGATGTAAAAGGAAAGAAGAAATTTTGGTATATATTTTTTAATGTAAGTAATTTAATAGTATAAGTTGGTAATATTAGGAAATAATTAATTTGTTAACATAAAAATAATTAAAGTGATTAATTAGAACCTGTTTATAACACAAAAAGGAACGACACGCAAAACCATATATAAGGAAAAGGAAAAAACAAAGAGTACAAGAGCATTATATCTTAATATAATTACATAGATGTGAATATGGAACTTAATATAATTAGAGTAACTTCTTAATTTTAACAATTAGCCACATTTTTGTTATAGTTTTCATTCATTCAAGTCCCTTCTCATAAAGAGAGTCCCCGTTTGAATATGAATTCAAGCAAAGCTGATAGTAAAAAGGTTTTGCCAAATTAAAGCCTTTCCAAGTTTGAAGGAAGAACCATGTTCCTTTGGCTGCTGCTCGAATTACAACGATTGGTTAACTGGGTATAGCTTTAGTAAACCAACAGGAAGAAAAATTCTGTTCAACTTTTTACTTGATTACATAATGCTTCCTGTATTTATGCTGGAAACCAGCTGAGAAATGAAACAAATCCCCTTCATGATTTTGAGACATTAATGCTACAAGGATTTGAAATGAAAATATGAAGATAGAGTGGTGACACATGAAACCACCACCACCTCCTCCTCCAAATTTTATTTTTTCAATTGCTTGTATACCTGTACTTGTTTATACAAGATTGGCCCCTACAAAATTTTTCAGTATGATAATATATGTATGAAATGTATGCCATATCACTTTGAGTTCTGAATATGAGTATCACTTAATATTTTGGTCCCCTCAAAATAATTGGTCAAACTCCACCACTAAATGAGTTTAGCATATACAAGATTAAAAACTCAGTAAAATTTTATACTAGTATTATTGAAGAAAAATTTAGTGGAACTCATTTAAGCATGGGGTTGCTTATGCCAAAAACCATTCTCTCTCCTTAATTTAGTGGATGCTTTTAAATATAAAAATATTTGTAATGGGAGATGTGGGAAGGAAAGGTGAAAACATGCTATCAATCATTCTCTTTCTTCAGAGTTACATGATTGAAGTAAAAAATTATTAATTTTTAAATATTAAGTGCCACTGAATTTGAATTAGGAACTATAAACTTATTTTATGATTGGAGATAATCTTATATTATTTCTCATTACATCATAAAAAATTTATCAATAATGACACCAAGAGATAAAAAGAAAGAGAATTAGATATAATGTGATAAAAGAAAGACAAAGATAATTATGTCGATGAAATATTTAGTGTATATATAAAAATGTCTGTCAATATATCAAATTATCTGTTATATTTATATTTTTTATTTTTCTTTTGTATTATTTCATTAGGTGTTAATTAGAGAGAATTTCTCCATCAATCTTTATTCGTGTGATAAGTATATTTTGAAACTAGAAAGAGTATAATGTGTTTGTTTTAATGGTTGCCGATTCTAATAAATCATAAAGGATAAGGATTAAAACTTGAAACATCATTAAGTGATGAAAGAAAGAACAAGGGTTACAGATTGATTAAACTTAGTTAATTATTCACAAAACAAAAGTTAAAAGTATGTTAGAAGATATTTTTTCCTTGCATATATTTTCCGATTCGTGAGACAAATCTTTCAAGTATCATGGGATGGTTACTCATCTCAATGGTATTTTTTTCATAAACGTAAATCTCAAGATCAAACCAAAATCATATACTTAAACAATCCGTCTCTTCCACTCAGAACAACATATTTTGATAACCATATTAAAAAAATTTATGACATGATATTGTCTCAGCTTTTGGAAATAATACATAATTCAAGAGTAACCAATATTTTTATGAAGTGGCCGAGTTTGGTAAGTTGGAACTGTGAACTTTCAGGGCTTTGTTAGTCATTCTCTAATATCTTTTGGTAGCTGATTCTGAGTGCTCGGAATCCAAACAGCTTATAGTTGTTTTATGATGGCGATGCATGCTGTTAGAATTATTTTTAATTAAAAATAAGATTTTACTTTAGAAAAAATAAAACACCAATAATAGACTTATCTAAATCCAAAAGGTTACTACAGAAAATCTGAGCCAAGTCCACGTCGATTTGTTATGTTTAGTTGCCATAATGATATATGAGCCGTGAAGCCTTGCAAATTTGGAAGTGGGAACCACCATAGTGATGATTTTTGGTTTCATCATTTGGTGTGTGATTTGAGTTGGTTCAATGTCCCTATATGGCAAACTAATTTTGTACTCCAATTATGGGCTTCACCAACCATCATCGCTCAATATAACGCCATTTCCGCAAAGCTACTGAATATCCAAGTACTTCCAAAAGCCGAAAGTTCCACTTTAGGGATGGGAAGAAGTAACGTTCGTCATTAGTAACTTTTGGCCCAATCTGTATTAAGCACACGTTAATTCTATTTGTTAAGTAAGTTAGATTAATGTTTTAATTTAAACTTTATTTAGTTAAAAAATTATATTTTAAGCCATTTAAAAATTCTGCCAGATTTAATACATCGGCCCATTTATATAATAATTATAATTATATTTAAAATTGCACTATAATATTTTGATATTATATTCTTTGTACTATTTTTTTAAGTCTTATTAGTATATTTAAAACCTTAAACTTATTTATTTACATATAATTTTAAGTTTATTAACTTAATTAGAGGAAAAATTATAAGCATGCTTTAAAGGTTTTTTACAAAAAAAAAATTTCTAATTAGGCTTTCGAGTTAGATCAAAATTTTAAAAGATTAGGTCAAATTAAAAATATCTATATTATATACATTGGCTGGACTCAGATTTTAGGTTTAAAAAATATATTATAACCAGGTTTATTGAAGAAAAAAAAATAAAGTAAAGATGTGTGTTGCTCTGAAATATATATATTCTAAGGATCAACAATCATTTCACCTATAAATAAAAGATTCTATCTCTTATAGTATGAGTTAATATTTTATTTATATTGTTATTCTACCAAAATTACTTTCTAATTTGAGTATCAAAGTTTTTGTTAACAAAATCACCGTATTTATTATGTTGAATCGTATCTCACTCCATAACTATCTAAATAAACATTTTATCTAAAGAGAAGGCTATTTCTCATGAACCACTTATTATATTTTTAAATTACTTAAACTCAAATTTTATATGATTTAGAATTTTAATTTTTATAAATATAACTTCATTTAATTTTAATCTTTCAAAAATATTTATAAATAGTCAATTTTAAAACTTTTTATGATCATTTCAGATTATTATTTAACTAATATAAATATAATCATATTACATTATCATATCAACAATAATTATGACATAATATGTAATGCAATAAATCAATGTTATATTATCATTTTTTAAAAAAATTCATATTAAATCAATTTATTTGTACTTATTTTTAAAATAAATATTTATTTTAATAAAAATAAATAATTTTTTTAATATATTTATCTAAATTATTTATATTTAAATTAAGTAATTTTTTATTTTTTAAAACAAATTCTATCTATTTTTTAAATAATCAATTATTTTAAAAAATACTTTTTTATAACAATTATTTTAAATTTAAACAATCTGGTTCATTATCTCTAAATAAATAGTGATAAAATTAATTTTTAAAAATGTTGAAAAATCATATTCAAAATGTTGAATAAATGTTAAGATTACAATACCTAAAACCAGAAAATCATATTTGTGAAAACCAAGATCCATAATTTATCTTTATATTTAGCTCGTTTTAAATAAATTCATCAAACTTGGTACAATTTTTTAAAAATAACAAGCCGCTTCAACCTTCATATTTCCATATTAGTGTTTGGCTTCATGCGTTCTAATCAGAAGCCACTCCAACCTTCATAGTTTTTTAGTCAACCTAGAAATAAATTTACACGAGACACCCAAAGCACTAGTTCGAAGGGATATATGGTATTTAACTTGAATGTCGAAACAGTAGAACTGGGTCAAACAAGGTAAAGCAAGTTGAGGTTTTGCATTCGAGACATGTACAGAAAAATAGCAGCATTAAGAACTAACAAGGGATGCCTTTCCCATCAATTCAGATAAACAAGTAATTACCTAATGAAATCAATATCTTGGCAACCGAATTGCAACCGTTTGTAAAGAATGTACAAGGCATCATCAACAGGATTTTTCGCCCGCTAATTGAAAAATCTAAGTAACGCTTGATCATGAACGACTCCTAAATGTTTCATATGTTTCAACTCCAGGATAGAAAACAGACATGCTGCATTAACTCGGTAATCCTCATCTGGAAAGGATGGAAAGTCGTGAAGTTGTTCTCTGCCAAATCCACCCAAGTCTTCTGAAACTAAGCAAACTCATTTGGATTCGCCTTGTGCCAAATCCTACTTAAGAGAACCATAAGATCCCCAACATAAGCATCCAAGAGAAAACAATCTTCCCAAGCTCATGGTATTCATTTCATCTCTTCCAAAAGTAGTAAAACGGTAGCCTTTTTCTCATCTATGCAAGAAGGCTTTTTGGATCAAAATTGACGTCCAATGACAGGAGCTGAAATTCCATAATCAGTCAATTCCTGTGGAAACATCCACACCAGAAATACAATGCCATGTCATAGTTGCAAGGCAAGGTCTGGTTGCTGAGAGTCGACCAGCACACCAGATGTTTGTTTTGCAGGTGACCCAGGAGATTGGAAACCAATATTCAAGTCAGGAGGAAGTGTTTCCTGTTTCTGTCTTGGTTGACTAGGAGGACGGATACCTCGCCAAGGTGGTGGTATCTGAAATCTAGATAGGTCAGACGTTGCTACTTGAGGGAAAACCATAGGTCGATTTGGAAACTGTGAAACACCAACAGGGTGCATAGGTTGGGGTACAAGTCCCTGAAATGGAAAATTGTTCTTCTCAGATTGGAAAGGGATTCCACCAGAAGGAAACTCACCCCTAATTCGTGAAAATGGCTGAGGGAACTCTCGCGCTGGGTTGTACAATGAATCTGCAGAAATCTGATTCTTGGGTGAACTAAAATTTTCAGGACCTTGTTTAAAACCTGCTGCCCCTACAGACATCCATGCACGGGCAGCTGCTGCTGAAGCATTGGTCGAGTCTTCTCTCCGTCCTGATGGAACTGATGGTGTCGCTGGTGGGGTGTCAGCGGGGGAATGATTGGATGAACTAGAAGTCTGTTGCTTCTGTGTCTTTTCGGCTAACATCCTCATCAACTGAACTGGGTCACTAAGAGTCTGCTCCTGCCCATGGGCAACAAAGGGAGCAGCTCTGCCTGTTTGATTTGATGTACTTTCAGATGATGGACCAGCCATCCGTCTATTTAAACTAGTGTTCCTTACTTTTCCATTGGGCAACTCTCCACTAACAACTCCATTAGTATCTGGCTGCTTGAAAGGCATAGAGGGTAAAATATTCATGTTACTTGGTACCATTTCTCTGGCCTTAGACACAGCTGCAGGAGTATTACTTGTAAGCTTCGCAACTAGACTGGCATTATTCTGATCACCTGAGGGTAAAGAGTTCAATTCCACTTGTTTCAAACCCTTGTTCTCAGACTTGTTGAGGTTCCTGGTTTGGACATTCGGCTGCTGATAAAAGAGATTGACATGAGAATTGGGTCTTGGTCCAGCAGAACCAAACAAAGATGATTTTCCATCTGATGTAAGCCCACTACTAGAACAAGCTGAAGGCTGTTTTCCCTCATGCATTTGTCCATTAACAGGATGATCCATGGTGGATTCCACATTCTTACAATTTCTGTCAACCTTTATTAATTCAGTAGTAGACTGTGACTTAGTCACCAAATTAGGTTGTTGCTGGGCACGATTATCAAGCATTAACACTGGGGTTGGAAGTGGTTCATACTCTCCAACCCAACCACGGCCAAATTTACAGCCAGGTGGCAGTGCCTGCTGAATCCTCTGGGAAGCAATTCTCCAAGCAGTAGGTCCTAGAGTTGCAGCAAATCGAGCCAAACTCCTGGCATAGGAATATTCAGCTTGTAGTCCAACCTGGTGCCATAATAACATACAACATTAATGCTTTAAACAAGAAAGCTAAACTAGTCAAGGATTAGAATTCACTCCTCTTGATACATACAGTAACTAGCTGCTTAATTTCACCCTCAAATGTCGTAAAAATGGAATCTGATCTAGTATTTGGTAGATTAGACATATTATAAGTTGCACGACGTTCAACATCTTGCACAGATGGTTTCCTTCCCAACTTGGAGAGCAGACCCCTCCCTGGAACAATTAAGTAACAGTCAAAGGATAATAGAGCTAGATGATGACACAACAATAATATCCAACTGAAAGATTGTAAAATTGAACAAATGAGAAGGCATGAAATAGAGGGAGGAGGGCTTGATCTCTTCTGTGATACCTGATATATAGTCTTCTGCTTTCTCTTGATTTGCATCAATCAAGAAAGGATTCCCCTCCACAGGGCCATCAATATTGCCAGGCCTTTCACATATGACACCTTGCATTGGATGGGAAGTTGGCAGTACATCTCCAATAGTAGCAAGAGTTGCACCTGAGGAAAAATCAGAGCCAACAGGTTCCTGTGAAGCATGACCCAGCGGCTTCTTTGCTAGCTTCTTAACCAGGGAATTAGATCTAGTTTTTTGTTCAGACTTCAACTCACTCTGAGAACGTTCAAAGTCAATTCTTAACTTTTCAAACTTTTTCCTTGCTAATTCTTGTATTGATCGTGCCTGTAACAAATATAGGGATCATATATCAAGCACAACAAAATAGATACTTGCAATATGTTTTCTAGGGAAACAGTCAATTTTTTACCTGTTTGTGGTATATAGTCTCCGCTGCATTGTATTGCATTGCATTTGAGCAAATCAAAAATACATCACTCTGCATTCAACAATTGCATTCAAAATTCAATGAAATACAATAAAATCATTGATTTGCCATTCAAAATATCACTCAATCAGGAAGACAAAATAATATATACGATTTAGAACTGATTAAGATGACAATAAGGGGTAGCCTAGTGCACAAGACTCCCACATAGCTGGATTTGGGGAGGACAGATGTAACAACCTGATCACACAAGCAAGGAAATTGTTTCCAAGATTTGAATATGTGACCTCCAGGTCAAAAGTCAACAATCTTACTGTAGCGCCAAAGCTTACCCTCAGTTCAGATGATGGAGCAAACAAAATTCAGGATTCTTGTGTGATAAAGAGATAAAGGGATCCGTAGTCAAAAAACAAGTTCATTTCTTGAACATCATGATGATAACAGGTTGTCCATAAAGAAAAGCCACAAGTAATCACAGAAAAAAAACAAATTACAAAAATCATTTTCTTCTCCCACACCTTTTATTATCTAAAAATAGGGTTCACCCAAGAGCCATAAACAACAGACAACTCTAACCACGACATATTCCCCCACTGCCTATTAACATCAACATAAATAATAGTCCTCCATCGCCTCCTGGGGCATTTTTTTTTTTTTCATTGTAAACTTTTTAACTTCTATGAGTGAAGATTTGAGATCAGACCGCGTGCCATATTATTGTGAGACAATAGATCATTCTTAGCTTGCAAGGGTCTGGAGGGCATATAAGTTAATTAAAAAAGATAACACTGCCAGGATAAAATTTTAGGGCTCTATGTCCCCAGGAGCTAAACTGCAAATTTTCTACCAAGTTAAGAAAACTATCAATTATCCATGCCACAATAGACGAGCTACACTATGTCAATTTCTTAACCATAACCCAATTATCATTACTTTGAAAATCTTACACCTTCAGCGGAAATAAAAATCACAGCTATAACTTATGCTACACTTCATATGATCCCTATAGATAGTATACTCCTGCAAAAGTTCCCCACAGATATCAATCAGAAACACACAAATCACTACTGCCCACGCCATCCCATTGTCAGCAAAAATGAGTAAAATCCTGACAGACTCTACTGTGCTGACAAGTAAGCCACTCCGAATGTTAACCCTCACAAAAATAGCATGCAGCAGCCTCTTGCTCACAAACCATTTAATAATCATATTGCAAAAACAATCAAAACCTCAGAAAAGAAAAGGAACCTCTCCCAACTTCAACCATGAACAGTTGACACGTTTACACACCTCAAATTGTTCCAAGGTAGGATAAGATCCATTAGCCAACTTCTTCCTCACTGTGGCAAAGTCCATCGGATGCTCAATCACGTCGTGATAATCAGGAAGCTGCATTGAAAACATAATTTGAGCTTTCAATTCAGATTGCCTTCCAAAAGCAAGATTAACAATTCACAGGAAGAAAAGCCCACACACCTCTTCAGGGTCAACCGGCTCCGCATACACACCATACGTGTCCTTCCTGCCAATTCACCAAAAGTCATGCCATCACCATGCAGTCACAGAAATTGAAGATACTACACAAATCATTCACCACAGCTCAAACCAAAAAGAGTGTGCGAAGAAAGAAAACGGGAAACAAACCCCCTTACTTCTGAAGCTTGTCAAGGATCAACTCCAGGGTCCTCTTGTCAGGCAACGGAATCCCAGATGGAAGCTTCGATGGAGTTCCCAACACTAGAACAGAAAAGAAAGAAAAAAGTTGAGAAGCTCACAGAGGCCGATGCAGTAATAGAAACACTGGCACACCCGTTTCAGTATCCAACACGGTAAACTTAAAAAAAAAAAAAGGGGCGAATTAAGAAAATAAGAAATGAGAATAAGAATAAGAATTACATCACAACCGAAACAACAACACAAACCTGAAACAGAGTGGAGCCCTTTAGAATCCACTTTTCTGCCCTTTTGCTGTCACAAGAAACCACCCACACAATTAATAACGCAAGCCAAAACCACAAAAAAAGAGGCAAATACTGCGTTTATGTAAGAAAAATGGTGCGATGGAGACAGAGACAGAGACAGACAACAATGCGTCCTAGGTTATCTTATCTGTGGTCATATAGAGAGAGAGGGTTAATAAAATGGAAGCAAACACAATCAGAGTGAGTCTGCATGTGTTAGTTTTTGACAGTTGACCCGTTAGTTACTTATCTCCCCCAAAATCCCGACACAGAGAGAGAGAAACATAAAACACACAACACAGAGAGAAAGGAAGAGAGAGAGAGAGAAAACAAATTCAATTATGGACCAATTGGTATCAAAAAAATCTGAGGTGGACACTGGACACAGTCTTGTCTCTAATCTAAAATTTTCAGCGCTTGCGTTTGGTTACCTCACGCTCTTCTTCGTGCTCCTCCGCCTCCTCATTCCCTTCTTCTTCTTCTTCTTCCTCCTCTTCCTCTTCGCCTTCTTCATCTTCGTCATCATCTTCCCCTTTTACCTCCGGCGCGTGGACCCCACGCGTCCCTCTGCGACTGGGCGTGGTGTCGTCCTCGTCCTCGTCTTCTTCTTCGTGGTTGTTGAGCTTCACCACGAGTTTGAGCTTCTTCTTCTCGCGCCTCCTCTCGTCCTCCTCCTCATCATCGTCTTCTTCATCGAGGTAGTCGTCGTAGTCGATGTTGTAGCGCACATTCCGGCGGCGGCGGCTCCGTCGAAGGTCTGGCTGGGCGGGGGCCGGAGATTCGCCGGAGCGGCGAGCCAGATCTGCCTTAGAGGGACGGCCCTTCTTCTTCCTCCGCACGATCTGACCCATCATCTATCGCTGTTGTTTCACTTTCTCTCTCTAAAACCCTGTTTCACTTTCTCTCTCTTGCTTTGCTTTGGGAGGCTCCATTATTTTCGAGGGTGCCTGCTGCCTTGGCTTTTTTCGAGAGGCTCAGTCAGGTCCGAGCCTGGCTGTCACCATCCGGACCTCAGCTTCGGATCAGGGTGGGTGGGGTGCGTGACTTTGAGTGTCTAATTCCCACTACTTCCTTTCTTTTCTTTTCATTACTTTAATTAATTCAAATAAATGTTTTCTTATTTTGCAAGTGAAACGGCGTTACTGGCTGGGAATGACGGCGTCTTCTGCTGCCCGTTACCCTCCTTGCGTAGCGTGTCCCTTTGCCCCCTGCCCCCTGCCCCCTGCCCGTATCTTTTCATCATTTACCCCTTATTTCACCAACTATTATCACCTCTTGCGGCGCGTAAATCCCACCTCAGCTTCAAACATTCATTCATTAATTAATTAATTAACCTCACAAACTGCACTAGAGTGGATTGTCAGGGAATAAAATATAATCCAGATTTTTAGTTATTACGATGGAGAATTTTAAGGGAAAAGGTTATGATGGATTCCTTAATCTATGTTGTCATGATTATTAGGTTTGTGAAATTCAAGTCAGTCACTCCTTCCTCCAACTTTTGCATCTATTAATTGACTTTACTTACTGTACTTAACTTGTGTCTCTCTTTCAATTCAGGATTTAAATACTATTAGTACATAATCTTGATGAATATCTTATGTTCTCTTCAATTTATTGAAAAAGACTTTTTAAGTCATTTTAATTAATTGAGTCGAGTAATCATTTGATACAGGTTTTAAAATTTAAATTATGCATGTATATTTTCAACCAGACACATTCTTTTGGTTACAGGGTTTTTTTCCTTTTTATTCTTTTTGTCTCAAAGCTTTCACATTTTTTTTATTTCTCATATAAATCTCATAAATATTAAAATAAGTGACTGTAGGTATTTTTAGCTACAGCACACAACACAGAAATCAGCCACGGAAATAAGTGCATAACTCAATATTTTTGTGAAGCTTTTTCTTTGTTTTATTCGGGTATGTGTACTGCTGTTAAACCGCATCATCAAGTTAGTTAATGACCAAAATAATTTATTGTTCACTTGTATTGATAGATAAACTCCTGTTTTTAGTATAAATAAATAAATAAATTATTTGACAAAATGTGTTTCATAAATTGTTTTGGTCTCCGAATATTGTATTTTTTGTTTCATGACTAATGTAATCAGGCGACTTGTGAATTTAGTTAATGAACTTGGGGGAAGAAAGAGTGCAAAAAAACACACCAAAAAAAAAAGCAATTACGATAAAAAAAAAAATGTTGTGAGATTGTGGAATTGAATTTCTTTTATATAATTCCACAAAGTTTGAAAGGGACAACTATGGTTCAATGTTTATAATCCAATTAAGTCAAGAGCAACGCTTTTGACTAAATAAACATAGAGAGAGAAAAAAAAATTACAGAGGTTTAGAATTAAACTCATGATTTATCAATAATTTCATGGAGTAATGATTTTATACATGTTTTGAAATTTAAACAATTCTTTTTATTTGCAAGCTTCGGAAAGGGTGGTGTATCAAGTTGTTAATTTTCTTTTTCCAATGGACGTGTTCTTTTAGAAGCAAGGTAATTTTTTTCCCTTTTTGTTTCGTCTCAAAGCCTTCACACTCTTTATTTCTCATGTAAATCACATAATATCATAATAAGTTATAATAAGCAATTTTAACTATAACACATAATACAAAAAGTCAATTATAAAAACAAGTGCATAACTCAATATTTTTGTGAAGAACCAAATCTAAGATGAACCATTATAGAATATGGTTTATAATAGACTACTATCTAATACTCATTAGATATATTATTAAAATAATGTAGGGTTTAGATTTGTTATCATGTAAGTTATATTTATAATTAAGAATATGTTGCAATTTACTGATTTATACAAGATCCGGTCGATAATTTAAATTAATTATGATATGAGATTTATACTTAAAAATAAAGTTAATTAGTTTCATAAATCATGTAAACCCATCTCCCAAGTTGATTTCCAACGGCAAGTGCACTGTCTGCATCATAGGATCATCGCCTCTTCCTCTCCCAAGGAACCCCTCACCGTAGACTACCATTCACTGCTATCCAAGACAATTTTTCATGGTGACGTTTCTGTTTTTCTCTTTTCCTTTGTACATTCCAAAACTATGAACACCATCGTTGTTTCATCATCGTCTTCACTATTGTTGCTTCCACATATTAACCTTACCCAAATCTCAAAGTCACCAACTTTACTTCCACCTTGCCACCCTATAACTTAATCTGCAAAGATTGTCGCAAATTTCGTAATAAAGAAAAAACAAAATTGGTTGTGTTTGTTGAACACACTCCACACAGTCCTTCCCCTAGAAAACAAAAGAGACACATAGAAAGAAAGAAAAAAGAAAAGAAAACCGCTGAGCCTTGACCAACAAAATCAACCAGAAAAGGCAAGTGGATGATGCTCCTCCAAGACATATTCAGGGCATCGATTAAAACATGGATCAACACTGTGACAACCATTAACACCATGCAACCCAATTGAAGACTCTGTTGCTGCCACCGCCAATTCCCTCCCTGCAATGTCCGAAGCCTCCTCAAAATCTTGACGAGATCCTCAGCCTCATTATCTACAAGTCCCTCCTTATCTAACAAATCCACAAGTCTAATTACTTCTGTTAATGAAGGATAATAGTGTCATTTTGTTTTTATAAATATTAATTTTTTTCATCAAAATATTATAATAATAATTAAAAAACTTGAACCAACATAAACCATATTTGAGGATCGTCAATGAAAGAAGTCGTCTTTGTAAAGTTTTCTTTTTTTTTTTTACTATATATTTATATTGTTGTTAAACAATAGTCAGTATAGATAAAATTAGCTGATGGTCAAAATAATTTATTGCTTATTTGTATTGATTGATAAACTATTTTCTTTGTTGAAAATAAATTATTTTAACAAAATGAGTCTTATAAATTATTTTGGTTTTCAAATATTAAACTATTGATTAATTTAATTAATGAACTTAAGAAATACCTATTAGATCAGCCTAGTGTTATTATACTCCAAAATTTAGATTTGATTTTCATTGTGGTTATTATACTCTAAAAAATGGACTTGAAAAATAAAAGAAGTATACCAAAAACACATAAGAGGGAAAAAAAAGTGAAATAATGTAATTATAATAGAAATGTTGTGAGATTATATTATTAAATTTCTTTAATGTAATTTCATAAAATTTATAGGAAATAACCATGATTCACTGTTTATGATTTAATTAAGTCTAATGCAATATTTTTATTTAAATAAACATAAAAAAATAATATGTTTTCACATTATTAATGAACTAAGTGAAGTAGAAATTTATTATTTCAAAATTTACGACTAAGTCTTCTAAACTTGTGACAACTTTGTAATTAAAGGTTTAAAATCAAACTTATGATGGAGAAGATATCATATAAAATCTTAAAAGTTTGGATAGTAATAACGGATGTTGTGGTGGATTAATCACAAAGATGGATAATAGTGGGATAGGGTTAAGTTGACTATGAAATTTGAGTTCCAATAAAGAAAACTTATTTAAAATTACTCAACAAAATTGATTTAACATTTTGAAATTCAAGTAATAATAGTTACCTTACGGAAGTAGGTCCTATAATATGGAGGTTAGTGATTACTTAATAAATATTATGTAGTAAAAAGTTTAAATTAACGATGATTAATATAATATTGATAAGTAAAACTAATTAATATTTTTTAAGTATTAAAGAGTTATGATTGCTTTAAGATATGTTATAAACTATTGAGATAAAAAAATTATGTTATTTGTATGTTTTGATTTATTTGGTGTTTTTATTTTCTTTAAATTCTGGTAAAATTTTAAGTTTAAGGGATTTGATAAGTTAAAAATTATAGTTATATCTATGTTAATTAAGTTTATAAAATACTTTTAGGCTTAGAAATTAGCTTTTGTCCATTTTTTTGTTAATTTTATGTTTGTCTCATGATCTTTTTAAAATATTTATTTTATAACTTTTTTTGTTAGTACTTTATTACCATTAGTTAGATTGCTAAAACTACAAATTTAATGTGTGTTTCAAATTGTTATCTAAAAAAAGGAAATAAAGCATGGTCTAATATAGTAAAATGAAGACTGCTCATTTTTGTAATAAAATTATGTATAAAATACTCTTTGAATACCAATCACATGGTGCTAAGATGGCAATGTCAAAGCACTAAAAATTAGACATAAAACTCATTTTGGACACTTAATGTTAAAGCATCAAGATGCAATATCAAAGTAGTACATATATCAATGTTACAGTAACACATGTTAAACTCTCACATCATCCATCACGTCACCATGTGAGTGTTACATTATCACTAACACATCATGTTAGCAATTTTCTTAAAAAAAATGGATGAAAGTTTCATAATGAACTAACATTGTTCAATTTAAAAGTATAAGAGACAAAATTTACAATTATTTTTTTTAGGAACAAAAATTATACAATTGTCAAAATATAGGAATCAAAAGTGAATTTAAGTCTAAAAATTTTGTATTTATAGATGTCTAAATTTTAAGTTAGTTCAATCTCAATTTTATTATTAATTGAGTCTTGTCTAAGAAAAAATTAATCAATATTATCAAGCAAATAACATTCACATCAAGAACATCTCTAATATAAATATTCAAGTTAGCTACTAAGTACAATTTTTATAATATTTTACAATTATTTATAATGTTGCATCATTTCCACTATTTTAGAAAACTAAAAGTAATCTTTAAATTCAATCTAACGACTTTATAAAGATTTTTAAATAATCCTCACAACCTATCCCACAATTGTATATTTTAATATCTATCTCTAATATGATTTAAAATATTAATAAATTTATAAATTAACTTTAAAATAATAAATAGATAAATATTAGTTGATAATATTGTTTCATAACTAATTTTTAGTTTAAAAAAATGTAAATTTGCACCAAACAACCTATTTCTATATTATTGTAGTAAGCATTCATAGCTTTTTTCCAAAGCAATGTTGGTTGCTCTTAATTGGTGAACACATGTAAAAGTAGGTTGTTGTATCAAATTAACATTTCTTATTAACAAGCATTAGAAATTATATAAAACTTGGCACAGTTAGTTGTTTGGCAATGTAGTGGATTTTTAGTCTTTTAAACTTCTTTCAAAGCATTTCCCAACACCGCTTTTTGAGGCAGATTGGTACCTATTAAGTAATCATCATTAGAAGAAGAACTAAATAGAAATTGGATGTTTTAAGTATCAGTGCCTAAGGTAATTAGGTAGGTCACCATGTTAGTATCCGTTAAGACTTTTATAATTAAAAATTAATAAAAACTAACTTGGAACAACCTAAATGGTAACATTGAAATTTTTTTGGTGTTCATTATTGTTAAAAAAAACTTAATATGCACCAAATTGGAATGTACAACAAATTGAACATGCAAAAAATATTAAAAATTTTAGTAATTAGGAAGTAAATTTACACATATACAAATATGAATAACATGATTTATTTTACAAAACCAATATTTTCAAATTTCTCATGTTTTTTATCCATCAAATTTCTTTCTCTTTACATTAGGAAAAGTAATGATTGAAATCTCATCCACAATATCAACAACCAAAAATTCCCTAAGTAAAATTAACATATCTTAATTATGTAAATTTAGTTATTACTAAATAAAATATTATTCATGAAAATTGGCTACATTTTTATTTTTCAAAGTTTATTTCATATTAGTAAAAAAAACATTTCTCAAAAAATAGTACAAATAAATGTATTAATATTTATTATTTATTTATAAATAATATAATTACAACTTAATAAATAAATTATCGATAAAATATAAGAGTGTAGACTTATTGGTGGGTTTATTTAGTAAAGTTTTTGGAGGTGTTACATTGGAAGAATTGAGTGTTTATAAAATGTTTAAATTGAAAAAGGTAAAATGAATTATTTGCATAAACAAGACCCACTTAAGAATCCTAAAGAGAGGTTTGAGGTTGTAAATAACCTCAATCTCACTTTCAACAAAATTAAAAAAAGAAAAGATCATAAACTTGACTATACTAGCTCAAATTACACAAACTTCATTAAATCGAGCTAAAAATTCATATTTAATTAGAGTTTAAATTTATATATCAAATTCTACATTTTATTCTATGAGTTATGATTGAAATTTGTGTATAAGATTTTTCTATAAACACTTAGTGATAAATATTAAAATGGAACAACATAACATTAAATCTATGAATTCACTAATACAAAATGATAAAAAAGTTTGAAAAAAGGAAATCTTTTTAGCCTCTAAGGTTAGGATGCCCATTTAACATGTGAATCCTAATTTTGCATTTTCTTTGAACTTGGAGGACAAAAGAGGATAATATTGTATCATGCCTCTTTATCTTCATGGAATTTCTTTCTTTATTTTCTAGGTTTTTTATAATTCATGTTTATTTAAGTTTTTTTATATTAATAAAATGTTGCAACTTGGTTAACAATGATGTTTGAACCTTTATGAGTTATTCTATAATTTTTTTTCTTGTTTAAGTATCAATCAATATTCTTCATATCATTATATGTTTAATCATCTTTAAATGTGTGTTGCCTTGTGTTTATACTAAAAGTGAACAATGAGATTTGAGTATGTTCCTTATATTTAGTATCGTAAATGAAGTTAAATTAAATATTAATAACTATGTTTGTGTAGCCTTTATTAATTTCTATAAAACTTCATGATTTTATTTTATTTGACCTAAAAAAATTAAGTTTATGAATAAAATTTAGATAAAGTTGAATCATTAATAGAATTTAGGTTATAATTAATTTACAATTTCTTTGCCTTTAATAAAGAAATTAGGATTGGGATAAAAACATTAAAGTAATGCAAAGGATGTTTTTGGATTCATGATCAAGTTAAATAAGATTCCTAATGTGTTTGCTTTTATCTTTTTAAATTTTGTTTCAATTTTTAAATTGGTTTAATTACATAATGTATGTTTTAAATTACAATGATATCATATATAAGTTTAGATAAGTGTTTAATTTGATAAGGAATACTTCATCACAACCCCTAAATACGATACTCAATTTTCACCATTGTATTTGATGTATAATTTAACGTATTTATCAATTTTTCATGTTAATGAATCATTTAAAAAAAACATTATAAAAACTTAAATAATTTTATTTACATTTTATGCTATCACAAAGTATCATTGCACAATTAATTCTTTTTCTTTAAATTTTTATGCCTAATTATATATAATATTTTATTAATACGTGTTAAGATTTTAAGTTATTTCAATCTCAACTTGATTATTAATCCAATCATGCCCTCCAAAAAAATTAATTAATATTAAGGTCAATAATTTTACTAATAGAACATCCAATTAAAATACTGAAAAGAAGTTGTTAAATACATTTTTTATAATACTTCACGCATACTAATTGCAACATTTTAAATTTTTAAAACATAGAATGAGATTAATTAATATTTTAATTGGTAATTTTATTGTTAATTAAGATAAGTTAGTCTTATAATTAGTGAAAAATAAAAATTTAAGGTAGAAAACAAAGATAAATTATTGTAGCATTATTTTACATTAATAAAGTGAAGAATTAACTTTATTAATCAAGAGAGATTAACATTAATAAAGTCAACAAAAAATTGACTATCCTAATTAACAACTCTTAATAAATTAATAGTATAATTAAATTATGTGTATAATTTAAAAGTTAATCATACATGGATAAAGCTTAATTAAGAGATAATTAAAAGGTAATTAAGGATATAAGAAATCCTAATCTAGTGGACTCCAAAATAGGCCTAAATCCTTTTAGGTTGTTATAAAAGCAAAATGAAGAACCTTATCCATCACTTTTTGTTGCTGGTTGGAGAAGAGAGAGAAAGGTTTCCCTCTCTCATTTTCCTCCTTTGCTACGTTCTTTAAGATTTTCAAATTTTCTCCTCCAAAGTTCGAACATTTCCCTACCAAGGCTACACCTTTTGACCATCATATTTTGAAGGAGAGTTTAGGAAAAAGAAACTTACCTCTACAACAATTTTTTTCTTGAATAGCTTGAGATTTTCTTGAGGTATTGAGAGATTTCTCATTTTCCTATGATTTTGCTATGTGTATGGAGGTGTTTACCTTATCGTATTGTTGTGTGAGCTTCCTTTGAACTTAGAAACTCAATAAAATCATATTGTTTTCTTCAATATTGTGCCCTTGTTACTATCCAAAATAGTAAAAAAAATGTTTTTTATGCCTCAAAATGATGTTTTATGGTGGGAAAAGTTAAGATTTTGATATATTAGCTTTAGGTAAATTTATTTTGATGATTTGAATGATAAAAATGAAGTTTTGAGCTTTATTTTGGCACTTATTTTCAATGTTATGGGTTCACTATTTAGGCCCTTGAAAAATGAAACTTTGATGGTTAACAAAGCTTGGTAATGATATAGCATGGTCTCTTGAAAGTTGGAATTAATTAGTGAAGTTTTTAACACAAAAATAATGTGTTTGACATGAGAAAGTGATGAAAATGTAGAATATCCCTTACTGCCTTATTTTTAAAGTGGTTTTAGAAGTGTTATGTGTTGAGTTTAAGTTGTTATTTGGAGATTATGTTAGGTGTTATATGTTGCTTAATTTATTGGTTAACTGCTTTTATTGTTTGATATTTTTTGTTTTGTCAATTTTTGGGTATGTGTTGCAAAGAAAGTGTTCATGCAACTTCTATAAGTGGGTTGATTTGGAGATTTTTTATGTAGTTGATGAAAATGATCAAACAATTGGAAGAGGCTAAGAAAAAAATTAAGAAAATGAAAAAAAAAAACTTGTTTCAAGGAGAAGAAAAAGTAATTTGTTGATGGTTAGTGTGATGATATCTTAGGCAATGATAGGGATGATGCTTATGTTTTATTTGTTAAAAAGTCAAGCGTAAAATACTTTTATAGGTTTTGTATGAATTTTGTAGGTTATTTTGAGTCATACTAATGTAACTTTGCATGTTGTTGTTGATGTGTAATAAAGATTGTATTGTAGGTTTTATGAGTTGTGTTGGTTTTAACTTGTTTTGTATAATAAAGTGTATCCCTTTTCCTTTTACTTTCATCAAAGTGTATCTTTTTCCTTGATTTATCACTATCACCTTGTTCATCACCAACCATAACACCATCATCACCCACACCATGCTCATGATCATTAGTAACAACACTTGTTTTTTTTTCTAGTTAAATACCTTGAGACATCATTTTGATAATCTCATTTGAACTCCTTATCTCAACTCATTTTTTTTCTCCTCCACAAGAATTTGATCCACAATTCTATTACTAATTAAACCACTATTGAAATCTCAAGATTTTGAAGGTGCAGTACGTTCAATATAAACATAAACTTCACAATTATGCATTACAATAGTTAGTCAAACACATTGCATGGTTGTCATTAACTAGCATTTTTAATTCATGTCTAGCATTGTCTTCACTCTCTATTTGCCATAAATTAAAGTTTTACTTATATCCCATATCAATAACTATACCAATAACCTCAAAATAAGATCATTTGTCTATGTCCAAGTTGTAATACACATGGACTTCACCATCCTTATAATGTACAGTCAGTTCATCATGAATTTTACCTATATGATGGAAGGTCATTGAGAACTCTATACTTGTTTTTAAGGACTTCTTTCAACCTTTTCAAAAAATTAAGTCAATGTAGTTTTCGATATAGTTGATTACATTATTGATGGGCCTTTAGACCCACCAATAACATTACAGGAGCCCAATAGTCACATATAAAACCACATAAGGTTATCTCATGTGATTAGATGATGTATCTATTGGTAACTAATAATCTTTAATAGTGTTAACAGCAGAGTCAAATTGAATTCAATTATAATATATTTTATAAAAAAGAGAGACAAAATCTAGATTAAAAATGAAAGGACTAATAATCTTTGTTAGTGTTATTAACCGAATTTGAAATCAAATTCAATTGTGACACATTTTACTTGTTAGTTGTTTTAGAGGAATATTAGTTAAGTCTTACCTATTAAACAAGGAAAAAAGTAAATTACACTAAACAATTAAGGTCAACTGGTGTCAATATAGTATATAAGAAATGTCAATATTTGATATAATATTTTTTAAACAATAAAAAATTAGCATAAAGATAGAAAAAAAAAACATCATGTACAATCTAAAAAAATTCAAGAGTATTAATATAATTTATTCTAAAAAAAACTTAAATATATTTTTAATTTATAATAAATGATCGAATTTTGTTTTTGGTTTCTAATAATTTGTTTTAAGTTTTTTGTTATTGATAAATTTAAAATTTTATTTTTAGTTTTCATTGTTGATAGATTATTGTTAAGAATTAAGTTGTAACATGTTTGATAAAGTTTACTTAAGTAAAAGCTTAATATTTTAATAACTTTATTCATGCAAGTAAATTCAATAATAATAATTAACAAACAACTCAATACTTAACTGTAATCTAACAACAAAGATTAAAAAAAATTAAATTTATCAATAATTAAAAATTATAATTTTTTTTATCAAAAATCAAAAACAAATTTCAATAATTTACTATGAACTAAAAACATTTTTCAGTATATAAAAAAAATGATAGTGTATTATTCTTGAAAGGCTTCACGGTGTGAGCCCAATTTGAAAAGTAATGAAGCTAGAGCAGCTTCAAAAGATAGTTGTGCGCGTATAATAGTACTAGTTGCCTTTGCTGTTCCAATTTAAATATGTGGTATGTTTGTAACAACCTAACACCTTTTTGTTAAAAATAAAATAAAATAAAATAATGTTAAGTTTCATAGGGAGGAAATGTTATATGTTGTGTATGAAGTTGAAAACTTGAAAGAGTCTGAAAAGAAAAGTAATTAACTTGAGCGGAGCCACCGTCGGCAGTGGCTGGCCGGTCATGGTCTCTTGTGGTTGTGGAACATTGTGATGATGGGTTGCTCAGTCCTTTTCACCAACTCAATGCTGTTTGTTTGCGTTTTTTTAATTGAAAATTGTTTAAAAAACTTCGACATAATTAAATATTTTTTTAAAAAAATAAACACCAGTTTCTATTTGGACAAAATAAAGCTTTAAAAAGTGTGTTTGTTTGTGAATGTACCTTCTTGCTAGTCCCTTTGCGTGTAATAAGTATTAAATTTCGCTGTCAAATTCTCAGTGAAGCAAGCTCTTAATGTAATATTTTATTTGAACGGATTAACATGTGAAGACGAATAAACCACATATCACATATTACAAGAGAAGTAAAAATGACAATTAGATATTATTTTCCGATCCGTTGAATGTCAGAGAATGTGTTTTTTTTCTTATATGTCAAGGGATGAAGGTTTGTGAAATATATATATATATATATATATATTGAGAGAAGGTTTAATTTATATATATTGTTATTTTTACACTAACATCTAATAAATATTCACTTTATTGTTACATACAAGATCACGTAGGAGAATGATTAAACTCACACATGTATATCCGAAGAAATCAAATTATTTTAAATATAAATTTTATAAAACTACTCATTTTAATAAATTTTTACGTCTATTAAATTTTATTAACCTAACTATTGAATATTTTAACTTTAACTTAATAATTATGTAGACCAAATTTTAATAAATTAGACATGTGTAACTATATAATTTAATAATTAGTAGTCATTTAAAATTTTAAATTATATATTATATATCAAATTAATAATGAAATATCAAATAACTTTAAATTTTTATAAAACTTATAGAATTATCTATTTAATAAAAGTTTTTAATTTAACTGTTGAATTAATAAAATTTAATATATAAAACATGATTGAAGATATATATATATGTGTGTGTATTAATGAGTTGAGTTGAGTACCCCAAAATTTAAGTTTTTAAATCTTTCTCTTTGGTGATTGAATTTTGATTATCACAAACTTTATACTTAATCAAGTCTTATAATATTATTAAAAGAGTTTGATCAATGATAAATATCCACGAAGTCAAACACTCTCCTAATGATATAAAAAGACATAATTTTATGATAATGTTAATAAAACGCCAGTAAAACTAAATTCTTACACTAATGTTCTGTACACTGGATTAGGTGTATAGTGATTTTTTAAGGACTTTCTATGTTGTGGAAGTTCTGACTTAAAAAGATTTGGGCTCAGAATACTGTCTTCGGTGTCTTTTTATAAAATGCCACACAAAGATGGCTTCGAACGAAAGGAACTATAGTGCTGCTTGTTTCCTTAGAATTTCTACAATAGGAACAAAATCATGATATGATATGAACACAGGTAAGTGGAAGGAATATGGGGCGGTGAAGGTGCAATGAATGCGAATCACAAGTATATTTTGGCACATCAAAACTTATATGCGAGTGAAGCATATTGCATTGCTAGCTGACTTCCATAGTGTCAAGGTGGTGTTGTCTGAAAATTTGAAATTCTTATGTAATATTTTCAACATAGCTTTCAAAGCCAAAGTATAAGGGGGACCACTGTCCCTGTGAACCTAAAACGTGTACTACTGTACACTTTATGAACTTGATGGTTTAACTTTGTATTGAAAGCTTTAAGTTCAGAGCATTATTTATATAGAATATAGTTTACATAGAACCTTTTACTTTGTGCTGAATGGGGCTTTCACTTGTCGGATATTGCATATTTTGATGTGGCTAGCTACCTCTGCTTTTACAACCCATCTACTAAACTAAATCATAATCAAAGTTCATCAGTTGATCCTTTTTGGGCCATTCAATTAGATATAGGCTATCACGTGACGCATATATGATTTATTTGTGCCTTCGAAAGTTCGTTTATCAGCAACATCAGATTATAAAACTAACAAAGTGTAAGAGTTAGGTTGTTGAGGTAAAACTAAAGATCAAAGCAACAAGTTTAAGAATACTACTTTTGACGTTGACACTATTTGTCCGATTAACATAGGACACATCATTGACAATAAAATAAGTACCAATCTAAGTGGATGGAGTATCTGGAAAATACGCCTTGCTCCACTATCTCTCACTAGCATTCAATCAAAATTCTCTTTTCACACGTAAACGTGTATCTTTCATCCAGCTTTGGGGTGTCTTTAAATACAGATCCAACAGTTGTCTACCACTACACCCTTAACCAACAACAACTTGGAGCACACACAAACCAACCAAGATGGGTGAAAGAGCTTTCATTGGGTGTTGGTTGCTCTCTATTATCTATGCCTTCTTCATCTTCAGCTTTGAATCCTCAAAGGCTGAAATAGTTACGGCCGTTTACGTGTTTGGAGACTCCCTTGTAGACGTCGGCAACAACAATTACCTGACTCTTTCCATTGCTAAGGCAAATCATCGTCACTATGGCATTGATTTTCCTACCCACAAACCAACCGGGAGATTTAGCAACGGCAAGAATGCTGCAGATTTTGTTGGTAAGTGACTCCTAAGTTCACTCTAGCTATTGGCACTTCAAATGTTCATATAGTCATGTGATGATTATATTTATATTTCCTTTGAAAATTCAAAAATCATATATTGGTCTTTTACTCTTTCATATAGTTTCATCTTTAGCCTCTGCATTTCAACTTTAAAGACATTTAATGCGATAATTTTTTAATTACTGAATTCTATCTTATGTCTGCTCAGCTTGTCTTGTGCCTAATAAGTTGTATATATCTTTAACTCATTCTTATTTAACTAAATCTCTTTTAATTTAAATTTAAATTTAATTCAACTCTAGAAACTAACTAATCGAATAAGAAAAAGATTGTCCTCCCATTTATATAAAAACATCATGTTATTCATATCATTAATTAATATAAAACTAGACATATAAAAAATTTAATAATGATTCCATAATGAGTGAGTCGAAAAATATTGTATCGTTTTATATTTCAAGATTGAATTTAACTTCATATAAAAATGTTAATTTATAAGATAGAATTACCTTCGTTTATATATATTATTTTTATTATATCATTAACCGATATAAATTTTCTCATAATATATTTAACACACAGGTTTTCTGATTAAGAATTACTAGATACTTACTAAATCTCTAATTTATAATTGGCCAAGATATGTCGTGGACAAAAATTTTTGGAAGCTGGATTTGTTTTCTGCAATTCTTCACCTGTAAGAAATTCATGTAGTGATAGACTGACACCTGGAAAATATAAAAAGAACACCAACATGTGGGATTCATCAGACGTAGATGGTTTGGTGCACAAACTTAAGAAAACTTTAAAAGTTTCTTAAAATAAAAACAACTTTTATAAAGCTTAATTACTACTATATGGTTATGGCGAAAAACAACAAAAGGATATAATGGTGGTACAGTTGTAGAATATATAGACATTTTTTTTAATAATAGAATGATTGTGTGGCATGCAGCTGAGAAGTTGGGTTTGCCAACTTCACCACCTTACCTCTCCCTAACATCAAAGGCCAACAAAAACAATGCATCCTTCATAGATGGTGTTAGCTTTGCCTCTGCAGGTGCTGGAATATTTGATGGTACAGACGAACGTTATGTAAGTAGCAAATGTAGTTCCCTCTTTTCCTTTGTTTTTAGCTCCATTTTTTTTTTTTTTTTACTTTTATTTATTTATTCTTTTTATACAAGATGGACCAAAAGCAGGCCTCGAGGAAAAGGAATTGGTGTTTTATATCCATCTACGAACAATGTGGACCCTTTAAATACAGATAGTGACGTGTTTCTTTTCTTTAGAATTAGGCACATTATATTAAAATGGATGATAATCATATATATTCACTTTCTTCTTTATATCATTTTCATCCTATTTTCTTTTTATTGTTTTTTCCTTTTTTTCATTACAATATTTATATTATTTATTATTTTCTCTCTATACCTTTTTTTTCTTCCAATTTATCTTTTTTTTTTCTCCAATCCACCCCCAAATTAAGGTATACATTTATCATTACTCATCATATAATGGCCCATAAAAATCATTACTCTCCCAACTGAGTCACCCTCTATTTTATTGTTGGTAATAATATTCTACTTAATTACATTATTATGATTTCAGAGACAATCAATACCGTTGACAAAACAAGTGGACTACTACTCAATTGTACATGAGGAAATGACACGAGAAGTAGGAGCAGCTGGTCTACAGAAGCATCTCTCAAAATCAATTTTTGTTGTGGTGATTGGAAGCAATGATCTCTTTGGATACTTTGAGTCATCGGATCTTCGTAAGAAAAGCACCCCACAGCAGTATGTGGATTCCATGGCTTTCTCACTAAAAGTGCAACTACAGGTAACACATAACATCACATGATATGCTAATATATAATAAAATATACTTAAATATATTTTTAGTTCAAATAAAATTAACAAGTTTTAATTTTAATTTTTATAAAAAATATTAAAATTTTATTTTATCTTTACTATTACATGATACTTATTAACATACTTATATGTGTTTCATAAAAGGTAGGTCAAGTGATTATTGTAAGTAGTATTTATTAGTGTTTGTATA